>APFE031473128.1:0-26882 GCA_000404065.3 Pinus taeda
TAGTTGATATTGCCACTACAAATTGTTTCTTACTCATCCAAGTGACTGCACCTCCAAATAGGTTAAACACATACCCACTTGTAAATATTCTCTAATCCAGATCTCCAACCTATTCTGCATCAACAAAGCCACGAATATCCAAAATTCTATCCAATCCTGATCTTCCTTCGTAGCACAAACCATAATCACTAATGCCACGGAAATACCTGAAAACCGACATCACTATTGTCCAATGCTCCTTCCTTGGTTTTGACATAAACCTGCTCAATATTCCCAATACATGTGCAATGTTTGGTCTAGTACAGACCATTGCATACATCATAGTACTGACCATTTCATATAAATGTATCAAATTTCTGATACCACATCCTTGGTGATTGTTTTAACCCATACTGAGACTTCTTTAACATGCATACCAGTTCGTTCTTACCCTTCACTGCAAAGCCTTCAGGTTGCTTCATGTATATTGCCGCTTCTAGATCCCTATGAAGAAATGCTATCTTCACATCCATCTGTTCTACCTCAAAATCAAAATCAAGATTAATAGATAAAAGTAATCTAATAGAATTTAACTTGGCAATAGGAGAAAAATATCACCAAAATCAATTCCCAACACCTGGGAGTAACCTTTTGCTACCAACCAAGCTTTGTATTTGTCCACCTTTCCTTTTGCATTTGTATTCTTCTTGAACACCCATTTGCTACTATTGGGTTTCCTTTCAACCGACAACTCCACTAGATCCCAAGCCTCATTTTTGTGCAAAGATGCCATTTCATCAACCATGATCTTTCTAGAGTTTGCCATCCTCTGAATCTACTGCTTCGTTCATAGTTTTGGGATCATTGTTAGCAATAGATAAATAAAAGTTTGAACAGAAAGCAGATGGATTATACCTTTCTAGCTTGCTTCTTTCTTGAATTAATCTTCTCACATCCAGAGTTTGTGGCTCTTCATCTTCTGATTCCTCCTCTGCTGTAGAGTTTGATTCTTCCTCCTTAAGCTCAAACTCTATCTTCACAGGTTCCTTTGGTTAGAATTCATGTTTAATAACATCTTTCACCTCTCTGAACACCACATCTCGATTGTACACAACCTTCCTTGTTACTGGGTTCCAAAGCTTATAACCCTTTAAACCATCCTTATACCCAATAAAGATGCACTTTTCAGATTTACTATCCAAATTGGTTCATTTCTCCTTTGGAACATGTACATATGCATCACATCCAAATACCCTCAGATGTAAAGGAGACGGTTTCTTACCAGTCCATACCTCTTGTGGAGTCTTATCCTCGAATGCTAAGGAAGGTGACGTGTTGACTAGTTAACATGCAGTATACACCAACTTTTCCCAAAATTCCTATCCTAACCCAACACCACTGAGCATGCTTCTTGCCCTTTCCATTAACGTCTTGTTCATTCTTTCTGCAACTCCATTTTATTGAGGTGTATATGGAGTAGTCTTCTACTGTGCTATACCACACTTCTTACAGAGTTCTTCAAATTCCTTACGGCAAAACTCTCCACCATTATCTGTCCTCAACACCTTTATCTTCTTCTCTGTCTGTTTTTCTATTAGAGCCTTAAATTCTTTAAACCTGTCAAAGACTTTAGATTTATTCTTAAGGAAATATATCAATTTATTCCTTGAGAAGTCATCTATAAATGATACATAGTAGATAGACTTACCCAGTGATGGAACCTTCACAGGTCCAAACACATCACTGTGCACAAGCTCTAATATCTATTTTTCCCTCTTACCACCGGAGGGGAAACTCACCCGATTCTACTTCTCATATATACAATTTTCACAGAAATCAAAATCTAGAGAGCTATTACTCATACTTTCTACCATACCTTTACCATGAAGTATTCGAAGGCCCTTCTCTCCAATATGTCCAAGCCTTTGATACCACAACATGGTCTTTTCTCCAGAGACCACTAGATTTTATGCTCCACTTTTAGGAACCATGGAACTGTTGCACCCGTCAACAATAGTGCTACCTTTGTAGCTTTTACAGAGTTCCAATCTGAACTCCCCGCATTAATACCAGTGCTTCTCAAATCATCTTGTAGGTATCCTTCTCGAACATTGTTTTTACACGTGCGTCATCTAGCTTGCTAACAGAAATGATATTTTTGGCTATTGGAGGAATATGCAGAACACCCAGAATTGTTCTAACCCTTCCACCTTGCAACTTCAACTCTACTTTTCCACGGGCAATGATTTTAGCGTTCCTATCATCCCCTAAGAAGACATCACCACCATCATATTTCTCATACTCATAGAACCACTCTTTATGGGGCGTAAAGTGAAAGGATGCACCAGAGTCAATCAACCATGCCTCATGATCTACATGTGTACTTGAAGAAGCCAAGTACACATCCCCACCTTCATCTAAGGTGGTTTTCGCCCCTGCAGAAGGAGCATCATCAGATCCCTTTCCTTTATCAGGAGCTTTTAATTTACAATCCCTTTTGTAGTGCCCTTCCTTTCCACATTTCCAGCACACCACCTTTACAAGTTTTTCTGGAGACTTAGATCTCCCTCTAGATTTAGATCTCCCACTCGATGACTTATTTTTGGTTTTGTTCTGGGACCGTCCTCGTATGGACAAGGCATCACCATTCTGGTTCTCAATATTTTTCCATCTCATCTCCTCTCTCAGCAAGGCTAAGACAATTTCATCAGACTGCAAGGTAGTTGCATTGCTACCTATTGCAATAACCATACTATCCCACGAATCTGGTAGAGAACATAACAAATTGATGCACTTATCTTTATCTAACATTTTAATATCAATAGATGCTAGCTGACTAAGCATAGTATTAAATGCATTCAGATGCTCTGTGACCGAGTCTCCATCTTTCATTCTCAGGTTATACAACTTCTTTTGTAGGAACAATTTATTCAGTAGAGACTTAGATTGGTACAAAGTCCCTAAGTTATCCCCTAAAGCCTTCGTCGTAGCTTCCCCTGATATATTCAACAATACTGAATTTGAGACACATAATCATATTGTTCACTTTTCCTTTCGATCAAACTTCTTCCATTCTTCATCGGACACTCTTGCTGGTTTAGTACCTAGATCTACCTAGATCCACCGACCTTTATCCACCAACAGATCCTCCATATTGAGTTTCCACAACTCAAAACTTTGACCATTAAATTTCTTGATCTCTATCTTTCCACTTCTCGCCATCTTCTTTCACCACTAGAATCAACCTCGTAGATCTCCCACTGAACAGGGCCTACCACAGGCCTGAGTGAAACCCCTCAGCAACAAAGGCATCCCCCTTAAAGCCAAAACTGCTCTAATACCAAGTGTATGTTTTAACGCCGTACATAAATTACTTGCATATGAATTCTAAAACACAAAAAATAAACAATGCGAGAGCATAACACATAAAACGATATACACAGAGACTTTCCCCTGGATCCCAAAACCGTGACTACCAGCTTGATTTTTCATCATGTTTCTTTCAATGTTACAATACATATTTATACATGCTGAAGCATCCAATACCATGGACCAAAAACCATCGTATTCAATACGATGGACCGAAAACCATCTCATCCAAAACATGTGAGAAAATCATGCACAAAATCATAGGTGGGTCCACCCAACCTAACATAGGGTCCAAAACCAAAAATTTTCGGGGCATTGCATTGGACCCCATAAAGTGGGGTTACAAGTACACCTCAAACCCCCTGTGAACCCCCCGGCTACAAAATTGGTGCAATGAAGGGGGTGCTCCGCTCCCCCTCTAACCCTTCGATTAACTACATGGGCTAGTCGTGGAAAGAATATAACACAACCCAACAACAGACTTGGTGAGCTTAATAGGGCGCATCCTTTTCTTGATGTGTTACATCTAAATGGCATGAATGCATGAATTTCAAAAGGCTAAGATATGATATAAATCTTGCGAAATTTTGACCAAATAAATAACCCAAACCTGAAACTTGAGATATGATATAAATCTTCAGAAGCTTTAATCAAATACATAGCCCAAACCTTAAAACTAGTAGTGGGAAATCCATTGTTTGAAGTGTGGCTACTGAAGACATATTTCTTAAATACTTTTAAAAAATTAACATACAAATAATTTATAAAAGCATGGAATTTCTTTATCAATCAAATGTCAAATCGGATACCAATTAAAGTGATAACCCGCAATTACAATCCAAAATCAACAAGGCATATTGGACAAATGTTCAAAACTAATTGGGAACATCCTAATCCTACAACATGCTCATCTAAAGAAAGTGAAGATATTACTTTTCCTAGGAAACATGGAATGTTAATGATATAAATGACAAAATGATAAATAATTAAAACTTACTATTAGAACCGATGCGAACAACAAATGATAGGAAAAATGAAAATGGCACAAAATGTCACATACCCACTCCATGAGACTATCATCTGTTTCCATAGTTGATGTTGCCCAAGACTAAGCAAGTCATTCCACTGGTGTCCACATCCTTGTATCCACAGTAGAATTCATCCTCGTATTCACATACAACCTGCATTGGTCATACCCTTTCGTAAAGAAAAATATAAAATAAAATGAATCTTGAAAGTTGTTTTACCGATCAACATTTTAAATATTTTGAAGCATGTATTTAAAAACAAGATTCTCATACGAGTATCCTTGCTTGCTTTGAAACTCTATTGGAATACATCACTTCCTCCAAAAACTTTACATATCGTGGATAATCATAATTCAAGTCATCATTAAACGAAGTTCTATCATCTCTAGAGCATGGGTGCTTTGAAGAAAGCAACCTAATACACTGATTTACCTATCATGAAATTCAGTTATGTCTACATAAACATGTATATAGGGAGACAACACATATTTCATTAAATTTGAAAGTATTCAGTGGATCTAAAATTTAGAACTTTAACTAGATTAAGTTTTTTCAAAATGAGGAATTAGAAAGTCACTTGGTTCACTAATTTTAGTGTAGATATTCACCATTTTTTGTGTAAAAATTTTCATGATAAACTTTACAAAACAAATTTATATAAACTTGCTAAAGCAAATCTTTCACATTTTAATCTTGGATTCCTTAAATTATCTATTTTAATATTTTTTTATGGTTTATAGTAAAAGAATATTTTATGAAAATAATGATGTGTATGTTACTATTATTAGCCCATTTAATTATAATATGATATAGTTAATATCATGTATGTTCTAAGTTACAATTATTACTAAGACAATGTTGGGACAATTTAAAAGTCTATGACCTTTGCAACACTAGTAATATGATTGAAAATTAAAAAACTCTCATAGATCATCGAGTTTATAATCATATTGGAATTAAATTTCAAAAATATCTGTGACGCTACCAACCTTCTTGATTGCTTAACCAAACAAAATTATGATGATCTTGAAACACTTCTTTTAATGATTTTTGAGCATAACAATAAAATTCAAAATAACTTTCAGTAATATCTTTTTACCTTCTTATTTACCATATTTGGTCTTAGTGGATGATAATCATCATTATCACCATCATAATTACATACTATTGTAGGAAGTTTACACCATTTTAGAGTTGAGGAGAAAACTAAATTTAAGATCAAATTAAATGTTGAATGTTATTAGTAGCATAATTCATTTTTATTTATTATTTGTATGTTTATGTTAATAAACAAGTTGATTGAGGCTTGCTTTATGAATGATAGATTAATATGCAAGATATATATTAAGTATAAAGTTATTTAATGACAAATGATCTTAGTAATGTGTCCAATATGTAACATTATTTAGAACATTCACTAGATTAAGTTTTTTTTAAATAAGGAATTAGAAAGTCACTTAGTTCACTAATTTTAATGTAGATATTCACCATTTTTTGTGTAAAAATTATCATGATAAACTTTATAAAACAAATTTATATAAACCTAAAAAAGAAATATTTCACATCTTATTCTTAGATTCCTTACATTATCTATTTTAATATCTTTTATGGTTTATATTAAAAGATAAGTTTTTTAAGGTTATTTTAAGAAAATAATGATGTGTATGTAACTATTATTAACCCACTTAATTATAATCTGATTTAGTAAATATCATGTATATATTAAGTTACAATTATTACTAAGAGACAATGTTGGCACAATTTAAAATATTGGAATTAAATTTCAAAATATTTGTGATGCTACCAATCTTCTTCATTGATTAACTAAACAAAATAATGATGATCTTGAAACACTTCTTTTAATGCTTTTTTAGCATAAAAATAAAATTCAAAATAACTTTTAGTAATATACTTTTACCTTGTTATATAGCATATTTGGTCTTAGTGGACGATAATCGTCATTATCACCATCATCATTACATACTATTGTAGGAAGTTTGCACCATTTTAGAGTTAAGGAGAAAACATTTTTTTAGGATCAAATTAAATGTTGAATGTGAGTACTAGCATAATTTATTTGTTATTTATTATTTGTACTTTTATGTTAAAAATGAAGGTGGTTGAGGTTTACTTAATGAATAATAGATTAATATGCAAGCTATATATTAAGTATACTGTTATTTAGTGACAAATGATCATAGTAATGTGTCCAATATATAGCATAATAAATCCATTTTAAGTGCAGATGTAGGGATCAAATTTCTTCACGTGCAAACATTTTTAGTCTGAAAGATACAACATGTTATTTTTCATTGTTGAAACTATATCTTTGAATGCTAAATAGAGTATATATAAGACCAAATAAAATTATAACCATAGAAACTTTTTTTTTTAATATATAGATATATATGAAGTTGATATTGACATAAATTAGTTAACATAAATCTTCAAATATTTTCTTTGTATCTCTAGCTTAAATATTTTTGAAAAGTATAGATTTAAACATCTAATTCACACATTTGTTTTACTTCTAATTACTTTACAAAATTTTCATTTTTATATTTTTCTATTTAAAACATAATTTTTATTTTAAAGGGGCATAGGCGGACAGACAAACTTACACATCCCCTCATATTGGGTTGTAAAATGAGCATCTCATCTCAATTACTAATCATTTTAATGATCAAAATCAAACATGAATTAGAATAGTAACAAAGTAGTACAATGTGATTATTTTCAAATACAACAAGAAAGAGAGAAAATTGACAAAGATATTTATTACAAATGTTTAGTTTTTATCCCTATAATGTTTAAAGATATTATATTGAAAAGAACATATTAACATTCATCTAAAACTTAGATTCCTTACATATTTATATTATCATTGAAATTTATATTTATGTATTAAATTTCAATCATGAATACTAGATTGTGTAAAAAAAATCTTACCTATAAAGTTATTTAGAAATATATTAATATTGCTTTTCTTACTATTATTGACCATTTTAAATTGACACTAACTACTTTTCCTAAGTTGAGTACAAATTAATTATACTAGTACAATATTGGCACCACTTCAAAATCTATAAGAGGAAATATTTTATAATTCTAATTGTGTTATTCAATGACTAAATCTTTTTTCTTATAAATTAGAGTGCAACAAAATAACAAATTTGATTTATATCAATTATTATAAGGAAAATTAAGGAAAACTCACCTCAAACATTATATCAAGTGTCTAGCATTTATTCATTAAGTGTTTAAATGGTTTATATTAAATAGAATACTAATTAGGTACTCCACTGTTGTTTTAATAGACCAAGTTTAGAAGAATGTTTTTAGGTTCGTTATTGAATTTGATTATGCATATTTGATATGCTGAGAAGTCACGTTGGTCAAATAAAGCTTGAAAACTTAAATATTTTATGGCATTGTCATGTAATTTGTATAACACATCATTACATTAAAATATTAAATAATATAAAACTCCAAAAATAATATGAAGAGAATATTTGATATACAACAAATATGGAAAAGTGTGTCTGAATGTATATTAATAGATCCTTCAAAAAAAAAAATTACATTCATGAATCATATAAACCTACTCTTAAGATATTCACTCAAGAAGATCAAGAATGGCTTCTACACCATATTTATTTATCTTGGTCTTCTTGCAATTTTCTTTCTTTGGCATCCATGCCTACACTATGGTATTAATTGGAATAGAGCCAAGTTCTGTGTCATCAGGATTTGGTACCAAATATCGCTCTAATAAGTTTCCATTGTATTTCCCTGACATAGGCTTCCACTAGTCAGCCTTTAAATGAAGATTCCCACTTTCATTATCCCTAAAGATATATGAGATGGATTTTTCCATCCAAATCATCTCTCCTACATCCTCATTTCCTGATCTAACCAGCAACGTCTTTCCTTTCTCAAAATTAATCATCGGATTGAATGTTGGCTTTGGCTTGTTGCATTTTTGTCCAACATATATTGGTTCATCTATCGCATTATCAAAATCTTCATCCATGATACTTGAGATTAATTGGAGTGCATTACGATCAACATCGACAATGTGCCTTTTCTTGGGCCAAAAATCCTCAGAAGATGAATCACTTCCATCTATTATTCTATGATAATTATAGATTCCATCTAATGTATAAGGAACGTTTTCCCAATACACTACATTATTTTTCCATTCCTCTATAACAATTTGTGAATCCTCATTCCCAATAGTGTCTTTCCACATTTTTATGTATGATGTTTTTTTTTTCTACGCAAAGGCTAATCTATATTATATTAAAAAGAAAAAGTATATACAAGAGGGTGAAACCTCTGAGAGCGCCATTGAAGCTTGCAGCTCTCTGTCAAACTGCATCAATACTAACAGAACCACTGAGGCTAGTGCCTCTTACAATAGAAGAGTAATAAGTGGATAATTCATGTTCAAAATGCATCCATACAAAACACAGAATTTCCTGAATGATGAGAATTTTCTGCTGCCAGGTTTTCGTTTCCAGAATCAAGGCTGAAGGCCTTGAAACCATGACCCTTCAAACAGGCACCATCCGCTGAGCAGGAGGCAGAGACCGCAACTAAGACCGCTGTAACACCAGGACCAAAACCTCGACTAGACCAGACCCGATGGACCAGCAAGCAACCAAACATAGAACGTCGACCATACCCAGCGACCAAAACCATCTGACAAATCCGCACCCAGCTGTGCTCATCCCACTGACCATGACAACAACCATAATTGAACATTTCCATAAACGCGACCACTAAAATTGAAGATGTTTTCCAGCAAGTTACGAGCATACCTCCAAAAAATAGCAGGGGAAGACTGTTACTTATCATTATCCGGCTTGTATACTTTGAACTCGTCCAGAGGCTCCCAAGAGATCTCCATTCCCTCTGGAACATCTTCCAGCTTCATGCCTGGCGGTAATTTTGGGTACAGAGTGTTGGCGTAGTAGAAGTCCGGCAGCGTGGGCTCTTCTTGCTGTTGAGGAGCGGAGGTGGTGGTATCTGCCCGTTCCTGGGGAGTTTTTGTCTGATCAAGAACCATTTTGGGCTCATTCAAGTCTAGCATGCTGCCCATTTCCGCCCTGGCCTCAGCCTGTTCCTCTGTGGGTGCCAGAGAGCTCTCTTCGACCAGCTTACTTGGTGAAGATGGGGAATAAGAGCTGTCCTCCCTTCCCCAACTAGGCGAGGAAATATTAGAATTCCCAGGTGAATGCTCTGCTCCAGTACCCTCCGCCGAAGTGTTCTCCGCCGAGGTGCCCTCAGTTTCATCTTCTTCCTCGAAGATGACTGTAATTAGTGTCGAAACAATTGGCCGATCAGTTCTGCGACAGTAATAAAACCTGGCCGACTGAACCATATGGTTAATGGATTGCCCGGAGTCCTCTGTTCTGTTCGAGGAAGGGGAGGCACAATTGAGGGGGGAAATTCTTCGTGGGCTTCGATTACCTCGTCTGCCAGCCCCACTCCTTTGGCTCTAATGATGCCCTCGACGTGGTATGGCTCTGTATCACGGAGCCATACTGCTAATACAATGGACAGAAGGTGAAAGCAATCCCGAATGCCACGGAAAAACGCACCAGGTTGGATGCCTACTATCACTACTGCAAGAATGCACCCCCGAGCGCTTCCACTTGCCTACGATTACAATCAAATGCAGATAGGCCAAGAATGGATGCAGTTTCCAGAAAACGAGCATGTACTCAGGCCATTCCTTCTCACCAAGCAACAGAGATTGAATCCGGTAGAGTGATCGCCATCCCTCCTCCATCATCCTGTTAATCCTTAGGCCTCTGTCCTGAACCCGACTCAGCATTGAAGCGCATTGAATGCCATTCACCTCCGGCGGCCAACGATAAATGTTATTCATGTTGATTGCCCATCACAGGATTGAGACATCTGCCTTCCGTTCTCCTGTGTGGTGTTCTTTTAATTCCTTCATTAACACGACAGGCACCCGCATCTGGGTTTTATGTATGATGTTATCCCTTCCTTTATTTCTTATAAATATACATCAATCTGTTTGTAAACTAAGAATATGGCTTCCCTATGGGAATGATAGGTTGACCTTCATCATCTATATTCCATAACTCAATTGGTTTTGAACACTCAATATCTCTAATTGATTCCTTGTACCTTAGTACTAGAACATCAATGAGTATAAGAAATTGGAAGTATTGGACATTAATATGTCCAAATAGTGGATTTCTTCCCTACTTAATGTATCCATTAAGGAAAATTCTGAAGTCATATACCATGTTAATAAGTTTAGGTGGAAACACTCGATTTTCTTCAATTACGCGATATGTATCCATCATTTAAGGTAAAAAATAAATATCCTTACTTTTTAGATTGGAAGACATTCTTCCATAGGTTCCATCTATGTGTTCATGGGTGTGCCCCGCAGGCAAGAACCCAACCTCAACAGTGATGAAGACACCAAGTTCAGTTAACAATGACAGAAACATCAAAAGATATCGATTCTTATTATCACTTGTTGCATTGTCCAATTGTAACAACAAATGTGGAGGAAGAGGTTTAAAATCAACATTTTGACTTTTTAAACTTCCATGATATATAAAATCATGCTTGTACCATTGACATTTTGAGTAAATAGAGGTGTCAAGTAATGCATTTGTAAGTGGCTTTCTTGAAATTCCACTTTCATAAAGTAGATCACTGTACATATCCATTTGTGGGTCTTCAAGGTCACTTAAGCACTTTGCAAGGGATGCAATAGTAAACTTTGATCCCATATGGACAAACGGCAGGGAGAAATGACCAAAACCTCCCACCTTATGCCCATGTGTAAGAATACCTCTCAATGACAAACCTAAATTTGTTCCTACAATAGATTTTTATTTGACACATAGCCTTGGGATTGAGGTCTTTGTTTTGTCCATTCTACCATGGATAATGCTCAAATACTCCTTTGGAAACTACTCTCACATAATTCTATGGGCATAGTAGCAATATCTTCCACACATAACAATATTGTTATGTTTCTTCAACCTAGCTCATTCCTTTTCTTCCAATTCTTTTGTAGTTGCTAACTTCATTAATGCTTTCAACATAATACATTCACTGCATTTATTGAAGTTGGTGTTCTTTAAAAATGCAACATCTTGAAACTTAGTATTCCGGATCTTGCTCATTGTTGGTTGTGATATTGATGGTTAATTGAGCTTTTGAAGAGCCTCATTGATCTCTTTTAACAGATAATTTTTTGTGTAAGTTGAAGGAGCAGATGTTCCATCTTCTTCAACTTGACATGTTTGGTTTGGTGAAAAATCTGAATTATCCATTACAATTTTCTGCAATATTTCTATGGCTGCCACTGTGCGAGCTCATGCTTTGCATGTGTTGGTGTTACCATGAATAGCTTTGATCTGTTCATGTTGGAAATAATGTTGGTAGTTATAGAATGTGCTTTGAGGAATTTTATCTATCTTATATCATGCTTTCTTACAGATAATATTCCCATTAAATCACATGTCCTTTAATTTTCTAACAATAGGTGGTAGGCCATGGCCATGGCCATGGCCCTTTGACATGACTATGTTTGACATGAGTGACTTCAAGACAAATTCTCTAATACCATTTGCATTTATTTGTTTCATACCCCTTATTGCACCTGTAATGGCCTTCCTATCCACATGTTCAAGACAATCTTTTCTACAACATACATCTGCTGCCAAAAGTCAAATTTATTTCTCTTCATCTATTTTTTCTGACATTTTGCAATTTTTTTTTGTATCCATAACTCATTTAATCCTTTTATATTGACCTATTACATGCATATCAGTTGAGTTTTTCTATTTTTCATTACAGAGGTACCCATCCCATTTATTTAAGGGATTTGTGTCCTCTATAACATCCCATATCACCATTTCTTTGGTTGGCTCCTTGAACTTTTCCTTGATCCTTAATATCACACCTTTCTTGTCCACCAACTTATTTATTGGCCATCTAACCAAATAGTGTATAGACTTATCCCCAATTCTATATATATTACAAATTCCATCTATCTCTTCTAGAAAAACACCAAGATCCATTTCACCTAGTGTTTCACCCTCAACAATGTCATCCTCGTGGACATTAACTAGCATTCCTTTGGCTATGCACATGCTTGTTCCCATGCATTCATGTGTAAGAGAAACCTTTTCACATATGAATCTAACCCTATCATGGGGAATATTTATGGCATGATCATGACAGTGAGGCTCCAAATCTGATTCTGGCCAAATTTCATAAGCTTCTAATGCACCCCCAAGTGTATGCTCAAATCTTGTTGGATGTGGTAGAGGAGCATTATGTTTTAACAACTTTTCAATTTTAACCGCTGTTCATCCTTTCTTTACCATCTTTCCTTGCACTTTATGCCTAAGATTTGTATTGAATATGGAGCCCTCGCTCACCTGCACTCCATGTTGCGGGAGATTTACCTTGTATCCAATAGAAAATGTAGAAGAAACATTGTACCTATAAACAAATGTAAATAAGGTTAACATTTACTAAAAAAAATAACATCTATTATAGTATAAATAATATATAACACATGCTTCAATATTTTGGTTTACCTATGTGGTGTCCCAAATCCACAATCTTCCTTGGATGTATGTCCCCTTCATTAACATCGTCATCAATCAAATGTGGTTGAGTGACATCAATTATCAAAATTGCAACATAACAAGAATTAACCCTTTCTCCAAGGTAATAAGTTCCAAACTTTGCAGATTCGACCCTTCCTAGCCCAATGACTTGATCATTAATAAGGAGATCAACATAGTTCACTTTTGCCAAAATTATATTTTCCATTGTAGCTTGTATCAATTCTATAACAACAATTAAATCGTAACTTGTAATTAAAAGGATGAACCATGTAAATTGTGACTTTATATCTTCCCAAAAACACACAACTTATGAAAAAGTAATATAGATGCAAAAATTAAAATATTATGGTAGTCATATTGTATGTGATGAAACATTGTTTCCTCAAATGAAATCTAGCAATCAATATCATTCCTTCTACTACAAACATATGCATATTGCTAGAAGCAACATTACATGGTCAAATAAATCTAGCACATGCTAGATTTCCTTCTAGCACAAACACAAACACGTTGCCAATAATAATATTCTAAGGCGAAGGAAATCCAACACATGCCAAATTTCCTTCTAACATAAATAGAAGCATATTGCTCACAAAACATTTCAAATTAAAAGAAATCTTACACATTCTAGAGTTTATTGTAGCACAAACACAATCACATTTCCAATAATAACATCACAATGTAAAATAAATTTAACGCATTCTAGATTTACATGTAGCATAAATACAAGCATACTACCAAAAACAACATGTCATGCCAGAAGAGCTCTAGTGCATGCTATATTTCCTTATAACACAAAAAAATCACATTACCAAGGTGAAGGAGATCTAACACATGTTAGATTTCCTTCTATAATAAACAACCAAATTGAAAACAACAATATTGCATAGCAAAATAAATCTAGCACAACTTCTAGCCCAAACACAAACACAACATTTCCAATAACATTGCCAAGGTGATGGAAATCTAACACTTGCTATATTTCCTTTTATGATAAACAATCAAATTGACAACAACAATATTGCAAAGAAAAAGAAATCTAGCATATTTTCTAGCCCAAACACAAGCACATATCCAATAAAAATATTGCAAGGTGAAAGAAATTTAATGCATGTTAGCTTTACATGTGGGACAAATACAATCATACTACTAACAACAACATTGCATGCCAAAAGAAATCTATTGTGTGTTATGTTTATTTTTAAAACAAATCAACAAAGTGTATTGGTGATTCTCTATTGCGAAGACCCATATGAAAAGTGGCGTAATGCTAATAATATCAATGCAGCTACTATGAGGATACCCACTCAACTTTCCCTTTATCCTACAAAAAACTCCTAGGTGTGAAATCCTTTTTTTACCAAGTGTTTGCTTGTAAAAGCGGAAAGTAATGAATAATTTTTCCTGCTAGAATAGATTTCTTTGGGGAAAACAGGGTGGAAAACATGAAGCCTCATCTCCTTACCAAGAAAGTAAGGCTAACTAGGCTTGATTGATATCCATGCCCGATGAACTATATTAGTGGTAAAATTTGTTTTTTGCACTATGATTGGTAATGTACCTTGAAAGACACACATCCTATCTTCTTCATAATGTTAGCAATTACACATCCATGACACCTCTGGTTCTTCCAACTTCTATGACGTAATCAATGTGGTTGAAGCCTTCAATATTTCTCAATCGAATGTTCTTAGAAGAATGTGGCAGGCTTAAAAGTTAATGTCCAAGTAGTTACTCACCTTTGTCACAAGTTAACCAACTAGTTTTCCTATTCTAGATTACTCTCAAGATTTCCTTAGATGCCACAAATAAAAGAAGATATTGTAAATACAATCTCTCTCTATTTCTAAAGGAGAACAATCTTTGTTTAATGATAAAAGATATTTTTTTGTTATTTTTGGAACAGTTGCCTTGAGAGCACTTCCAGAGAAATCATAATACACGAAGAGTCTATATACTCTCAAAATATTCCAAGATCACGTAATCACAATTGAGCCTCAACAACTATACAGTTATGAGGCAGCCTAACCCATATTCATGTAATCAGTTTTCCTTTAGATGATTAGGTAATAGACAACTATATAGACAAATATGCATTCTATTGACAAGAATCTATAACCCTATCAAGGTCTTACAAGGAAGGGAACATTTGTACCAGGAATATCCACCTAAAGAAATCAATTCCTACTGCCTCAACCAACAGAGGACATTGTGCAATCTGTAGGTACCAAGAAATATTCCCACACAGCAGTGTCCAGGTTTTGCTAGCATCTAATTAAAAAAAGTTTCATTTCTCCCCATGTAGGTTGACCATACAAATGTAAACTTTCATTGTTTAAAATTTTAGGGCCTCCTTCGTAAAACCATGCATGTCATATTTAATGACTATGGCATACTCTGAGGTAGATTTAGTAATAAATTTTGTGCATCAATGGAGTTTTGGCATTTTCTGTCTAAGTTAAGGTACCAACACCACAACTATTATGAATGACCTAGTCAAGTCTCAAGAGAGAGCCTCTTTTGTCTCCTCTCTATATCAATCCATGAAATGGTGGAGAGCCTAACAACCTTCTCTTCTAATCACTCAAGCTAGACCAAATTGACAAGATATATTCCTACCTAACCAAACATTTTCCATGTTTTTGCTTCCTCATAAAAAGATATCAGTTTAGGGGATACCCTAATGCAAAATGTACCTCTAGACAAACTATGTTAACACCTTGTTTTAGGAGATTAACCCACTGGCCTTTGTTTTGTGGTGACTTTCCAAACCCAATAGCTCCTCCATAAGATTACTCTCGTATTGAATCTAAAACCATTTAACTATGATTAATTGGTAGCACATGCAATTTGTAAGGAAGGGTCACAATTTTAGGTTTGGACCATTTAGTCAGGTTTATAGCCTAAATGGAAGTTTCATTCTCCGAGTTAAAATATCTTTGACATATATGAAATAACCGACCTAGTCCATTTTTATGTCACTACTACAACAATCCATGAAATTTGCATACTAGGTCTAAAATCAATGCTTAACTTCGCTTCCAAAGTAATGTTCCACATTTGATTGGACTTCCCAAAAGATTGCATTGTGTTTATATAATGCTTCATGCATCCCTAGTAAAAACTAAAGGCTAGTTGCCAAATGTGTTTGTCAGATGTTTCTTATGAATGCACATATAAAATAGGTGTATTTCATATATTCTCATTACAATATTTAATGCTGGATCTAACTCTTCAATGGTCCATGGATTGAGTTTTAACTCATTGAGGTATCTCTTACAATGGGCTAGTATCTTGAGAACTGAGGAATCAGATGAACTTGCAGCTGATTTTATCTCTCTAGAGGTAGTACTAATGTATTCTAGTTGTGTAAGTGTCATTTAATGAGGTTGCAACTTTTCACATATTACAAAAATATGTCAATATATGGAAGTATCTTCTTTGTGCTAGGGGGTAGAGGGAGTAAACATTCATTAGCATCAAAAGGCACAAGGTACAATAGACAATGAAGATGACCAATTTTTCTATCTTACTGATGTAGAGACCCAGTTGTTGCCACAAAAGTTCAACAACTAAATTTATACTCGTGATTATAATAACACTTTCATCATGATATCTATAAGTTGGTATCTAATCATCCTTTCCCTCGTTAAGTGAGGAAGAAAGAGAGCACAACCCCTGAAGTACCATGAGAAATGTAGCACTAGAAATTTAACTTGAAAGAAGCATGGCTTCTACCTCAACAAAAACACTAGAGTTCGTTCACTGCAACCTTGCTCAACCTTTTTTTATAGGATTTGGCATTTTGGTTATGAAAATATGTCAACAGGGAGGTGCGAGTTTCACTAAATTAATCAATACATCTACATCATGAGAATATACAAGGTCTGAAAACCCTTCACATGCCAACAAGGATTATAACAATATAACCTCTCTTCAAGGAATACTGAGTAGCATTGTTCATAAAATTCCATTTCTCACCTCAACACAAGCACAAAACCGAATCATTTATGTGGTGTACACTTGTGCTGAAGAAGCCACAAATTCACATAAAGATGTACCCTAAATAGATGTGCTAATACCTTCCGTTCATCCAATGAAGGTGGGTTGGCCCTCAGAGTTGTTTTGAGATTGCATGAAGAGAAGGCTGGTACTTTACCTCTGAATTTAGGATCATTCAGCCTATTTGGAAAGGAGAAAAATTAAAGAGGCATAGGAATGAGTTTGCATATTGGGTTTTGTTATTTAGAATGATCAGGTGATATGTGTTCTCCAAACATAAGTAGAAGAAGGTTTGTTTGAGAGACTAATTTTAATAAATTCACAAGGTATTATTTCTGTCTATTAGGAATCACATTGTCACGTGCTTGAGAATAGATAATAGGACAATCAAATGGATAAGCAGGTCTAATTTATAGAAAATCACCTAGAATCTCAATCAAATCTAACACAAGGTACAGTAGACAATGAAGATGACCTTTTTTTCTATCTTACTGATGTAGAGACCCAATTTATGCAATAGAAGTTCAACAACTAAATTTAGACTCGTGATTATAATAACACTTTCATCATCATATATATAAGTTGGTAACTAATCATCCTTTCCCTCGTTAAGTGAGGAAGAAAGAGAGCACAAGTCTTGAAGTACCCTGAGAAATGTAGCACTAGAAATTTGACTTGAAAGAAGCATGGCTTCTACCTCAGAAAAACACTGGAGTTCACTCATCAAAACCTTTCTCAACCTTTTTTTATAGCATTTGGAAATTTGGTAATGAAAATATGTGCCAATTTCACTAATTTAATCAATACATCTACATCATGAGAATATACAAGGACTGAAAAACCTTCACATGACAACAAGGATTATAATAATCTAAACTCTGTTCAAGGAACATTGAGCAGCATTTTTCATAAAATGCCATTTCTCACCTCAGCACAAGCACAAAACCAAATCATCATTGTGGTGTACACTTGTGGTGAATAATCCACAAATGAACATAAATATGCACCCTAAATAGATGTGCTAATACCTTTTGTTCATCCAATGAAGGTGGGTTGGCCCTCAGAGTTGTTTTGAGATTGCATGAAGAGAAGGTTGGTACTTTGCCTATGAATTTAGGATCATTCAACCTATTTGGAAAGGAGAAATGTTAAAGAGGTATACGAATGAGCTTGGCTATTGGGTTTTGATGTTTAGAACGATAAGGTGATATGTGTTCCCCAAAACATAAGTAGAAGAAGGCTTGTCTGGGAGACTCATTTTAATAAATTCACAAGGTATTATTTCCATCCATTAGGAATCACATCCTATGGTGCTTGAGAATAAATAATAGCACAATCAACTGGATAAGTAGGTCTAATTTAGAGAACCTCACCCAGAATCTCACTCAAATCTACTAGTATCATGTCTATGATTTAAATAATGAATGGAGGAGTCTTACACTCCCATTCACTTAACATAAAAGTGACTAAGATGGTTAGAGGATAATACCACATTACTCTCAAGCCATATGTGACCTATTGATAAAATTTGTATACCCTGATTAAGGTCTTGCAATGCAAGGGCATCAATTGAGAATATTTTGTATACTCCACAGAAAATATTCCATTTCCTCATATTTGCAGTTGAGCCTCAACAACTGTACATTTGTGAGGCATTTAAACTTGTATTCTTGTAACTTTGTCTTTTCTTCACATGATTAGATAATAAGAATCTATACAAAGTCAAACAACCTCTGCATTCCAATAAGAAGACTCCTAACATTTATTTGTTCTCTTCACACCTGTTATTATTAAATTATTCTTTACATATGTGGTTTGCATTCTAGGGATTGTGAGATTATTACTCTTTCTTTCACTCTTTAACTGTGATTGCAACATAGATCAAAATTTTGGCAGGTTCTGTTTCTATCAATAGAATATTTACTAGTCATTTATATTGTTGATATTGTTTATCATCCACAATCTTAAGTGGGTTCTTTTAATACATAAAAGGAAACACTACAACAGAGTGACTAACACATATTTGAATATTTGGCATTGTCAAATTTGATATTACCAAAAGTTATAAATAAAAAGCCCTACTTATTGTAAAATATTTGATATTTAGTGGACAAATGTTTTTAATAATTTATACCATTTGGAAAGTAGTTGTATATATAAGTTTGATTCTGTTTTTTAAGCAAATAATTTAATTTTTAGATATTTTATAACATTTCATATTAACATTTTGAAAACCTTGTTTATATATTTTCAAAATCTAGTTTTGCATTTTTAAATTCTAATTTTGTATTTTCAAATTTTTATTTACACTTTTAAATTCTAATATATGGCATAACCAAAACTCAATTTAAATTGTATAATTCAAATCTACTTAATTCATAATTTGAGTTTTACTTATCAACTATAAAAACAAATTTATTAAAGATGAATATATACTTAATTCATAATTTGAATTTTACTTATCAACATTAAAAACAAAACAAATGAATATTGAAATTTTATAATAAAATAAAAAGTTAAGATTGATTAAAATTTATTAAGATACAATATTACGAAATTCTCTATATTTATAAAAACTGTAAAAACCAACAGTGTAAATTTACATCCATTAGTGATTCATTACATATAAATTGTTTCACGTCTTGGGACGGGGATACGATTGAGTTGTCTATCTTTTCATAACCTTACTAAATTGGTTTTGGTCGAGAGCAAACTCACTATGTCATTTAATATTAATATGCCTGGGCATTGGTATGGCCTTCATATATTTGAATAATGCACATTTATAAGTTGGAACATCTTAAATGCTAGAATGTATCAGGAATGTTAATGTATTAGTGGGTTGAGTAATTCTATGGAAATGCAATCTGAGAAGAATTATGAATGCATAGAAAATGACAATACCATATGTCTCTCTAATTTACTACTTTACAATATTCATTTAATGATATTCATTACTTTCTGGTTTTAAATATCTTGTGTGTCTAATATTCTACTTTTTGCAATATAATTCAATGGTGCTCACTACTTTCTTGTTTTAGATATCTTGTTTTATCACAGAGCATTTCCCTCCAATAAACCTTAAGTTTTGATTTGACATGTCAAATCCTTTGAGGATTTATTATGAATTTAATGATAATGTCACATCCACTTTAATTACCGTTCTATCATTATCTCAATAATCATAGCATGCCTATTAGTTACTCTTCAAAAATCTCCATAAACTCATCCAAAAAGCTATCATCTAGAGGCTCTTAAGCTTTGAAGTTTTTGGCATAAGCCACAACAATCATGATCATTATTTACAAGTAAGGATTTGTTAGATTTGGTCATTTTGCACTTGCATAGATGTTTATTAATATCCATTACGTAGATATGGAACATTTTTTTTTGAAGCTTGGTAGGACTCTCTCATTTTCTATTTGACATGTCCATTATTCACCTCTCAACCTAGGAGGTAATATAAGATTAAAACCCAAGATCTCACCACTTCATTCCAAAAACCATATAAATGTAGATATGAAACAATTTTACTTTAAATAATCTATGGTTATCTATACATCCCTACCATGAACACAACTCCACTTATTTTTCTAACATATTTAAATAAAGCTTTCTATTTATCTCCATATATTACGTTACATATCTAGTAATAGGTAATTATAATGAATTACATATTTTTAATGAATTACATATTTTTTTTAAGAATTACATTAACTAACCTTTTATTATAATTATATATTTGATAAAAATGCATTAAGTGAACTCGACATGCAACATGGTCGGCTATCCAAACCATCATAACCCTAACCCAACCGTCACGAACCTATCCAATTCGAACACTATTTAGACACTTGCACTTTCGAAATTAATGTCCTTATCATTTCATCTTAAAGATATCTAAGAAGACGAGTTGAATCCAGAGAAGGGTATAGGTAGATTCGAGAGTGCGGGAGATTCTTGTATATTCGAGTTAGTTCATTTGGAAACATGGCTGCAAATACCCGTAACGTATATCTGAGAGAGCGGATTCTCGGTGCTATGAGAGCTTTGGAAGCGGATGGTGAGGTGAGGATTCCTGGTCGACAAAGTGCAACAGTGGGTACAGCAATCCAAATGTCCAGAATTGAAGTTGACCATTTGGTGTCCACTGTTTAATCGAGAGTTTATCAGAGAATATTTCAGAATCGAGAGTTTATCAGAGAATATTGATTTACGTGATTTACGTTGAACGTTTTAGTGCTTATAGTGGAGACAACCAGAGTGGAAATTATCTAACAACTTTCCCATTTCCAGAAAATACTATTGTTTTTCGACACATTCAAGATAATCGCCCACCCATCCAACAACCGCGTATTATGTTTTTCCAAATTATATGGAGTTCCAGATTCACATGGCGTCAGATCAAACAACATCTGGAGGACAATACTTATAATTTAGATTTCATAAATTGGTCGGCCTAACATTACAGATAGTCTATCATTCGAGGTGCAATTTGTCATGAACCGTTTTCCAACGAAGAGCCTGCCAAACAACTGCCATGTATACACTTCTATCATTCGAGGTGTATTTTAACTTGGTTTCGTAGGAAAATTTCATGTTCAATATGCAGAGATGAGCCTGGGTTGCGTAAATTGATCGGTTTGAATTAAAGATGGGCGTATAGTTTCCGTTTTATTTTTGTCTACTTTTTTTTTTAGCTTTTCTTTGACCATTTCTCTGACAATGGACTGGATGAGCTTTGTAAACGAGACTACGTGGTTTGAACCTCAGTATTTTACTTATTCGTGAAACTCGGATTATTTTTTGAATATGGAAATAGTAAGAACCATGAAACATGAAATTAGAAAAATCACATTAGTAAAGGTACTTGATAATATAAATGGATAGACATAAAAATATAAATGATTTTGTTAATTAAAATATTAATATATTTTACTATTATGAATATTTTTGATATATATATTTAGATAAACATATAACTTTTTCAAATTCTATAAATATTAAAAATATATATTTATGAAAGGTTCTTTTTGTTTATTTGTTATTGTATTTCTTTTAATATGAGTAGAATAATATTGTTCAAAGATCATTGTCATTAACCTTTTTCTTAAAGTGATGTGAAATGTTATTTTTTAAAATTATTTGTTCATAATTCAATTATTTGTTAATATATGAACAATTCAAACTGCAAAATGCAGATTTCTTTAATGTTGTAATTATATTTTATTTAAATTATAACCTATTTATATGAGTAACTTATTTACAAGATTATATAAGTAACTTTGTTGAAACCCTAATCAAATATTTTTTTTTAATCCTTATTAAACTGCAAGATTTTCTTATTCATATTTGAAGTTTTTCAACAAAGCAACAACTTCTCTAAACATTAATCATGATTGCACAATGTTCAATGTTTACATGAAGTATATTTTTTTGGCTTTTAATATCATTCATTGATTTAAAAATAAATAAAAGTCATGCTAGTCTATATTAGAAATAGGTAAACTTTGGTGAGTTAATTATCTCAAATGACTTATAAATGTGGTAAATGTCACCTGTTTGCTCATTGACTAGCACAATCACATGAGATGTTAGCCCATTGACTAGCACAACCACATTAATAAATGTTTGCCCATTTACTAGCACAATCACATTAAATGTTTTCCTATTGACTAGCACACTTATTTCAAATCATGGCATATGTAAGCTTGTGCAATTTCAAGTTTTGTTTTTATCAAAGGATGATAATTGACAATATTGGAATATGCCTTGTGAGATGGGGTTATTGAGGGTTACAATTTACTTGAGCTCATCCTCTTGCATGTTACATGATGTGATTTAATATTTTTTATTCCCCTCCATCTTTGATTTTGCCATGTCAATGCTCTATGTTAAGGTCTATGGATTATGAGTTTGGATGTGCAGGAGATGGATTGTGAGCTTTTGATGTATAAACATTCAAATTGATGGTCTTCTTGAGGAACAAGATCTTTGGGCAGATGTTTTGCAGTAAATGGAATAGATAGTTGTTATAGACATTTTTGGGCACTTCAACCCCAATCACAAAATGTCCATAAACTAAGGGCTCTTAAGTCCCTAGAAGTGTTGCTTCACTGACTAAAGGAATAAGGTCAACTGATTACGTCATCTCCCAGAAGTTTTCATATGAATAAAGCTATTCTTGTTTCCTTCCATATTCTTGTGTACTTGTTTATATATGCTTGCATATGGTTAATACACATCTGACCCTGCATTATTTCTTGCATAGTAGTATGTTTTTGTGATTCTACAGGTTCTTTTGAAGCTGAGCAGACAAAGAGCAAGTGGAAAAACTCTATTACTTGTTAACTTATCTATCCTTGTTTCTTTTTTAAACATACAGACAGAGCCTGAAGTCAAGCCAGCTAGCCTTCGAACTGCATTTGTTATACAAATGCAAAGTAGATCAATGCTGCTTCAGTCAATCTTCGGGTTTTGTTTATGAATTAAACAATAGATCTGCAAGCAATCTAATTGCCCTAAGTGGTGGCTCTAGTAACCTCTTAGATCACCCTTGTGTTTTACATACATTGATTTGTACGTATTCAGCTTAAACACCTAAACTAAACTGCAAATTGTGAGTGAAATCTCGTTCAAAGTCTCCCACTGTAACCATCGCACCCTGCCTTCAAGGCAGCCTGTATGCATCGCACTTCCCGAATGGAGTAGGTGAGCTGCATACTCAGTTCACTGTGTAACAGGTGCGATGACAAGGGAGGATTGAATTTCCCTCTGATTATGGATTTTTCTCTATAGTCAGTGTACTTCTGTGAATATCCCCTTCTCTTGCATTATTCCGCCTCCTTAGTATAAAGAACTCTCAACATTTTTTATGTATTGTGCGTCGTTTTAGTTCTCTTTTACAAAAAGTAGCATAGTCGAACTATCGTCAATAGATCTGAAAGTATCGTAACTGTCGTTTTTAGTTTTAGGAAGCAATTCCATTGTTTTACATAGTTGATTATACAATTATTGTTGCATAAGATTTGAGTTACTAGTTTTAGAGTGTCGAAAAGCAACTTACATTTCAAAATCGCAAAGTGTCTCTCTTGCTTGCACTTCGTTTTGAAAAAGAATTTTGTTGAGTACAGTCGCTTTAAAAGTAATTCAGTTTTGCACATAGCTTTCTTAGCGTCATTTACACATTAAGAGAGCTAAAAACCAATACATGCATGTGCATTTGCATTTTGAATTCTTGGCTTGATTTAGGACTGTGCATATTAGTGTGTGCTCTGTGCTCTATGAAGTAAAGATGCTTGACTTTCTTCCCTTTAGTAGCTAGGATTTTCATTGCTGAAAGAAGATAAAACGTATGTTTATCATCTTAGACTGCATTTAGGATTTATACATACATCACGTGGTGAACCTGAAAGGCAAACTGTTAAGCAAGATCAACTTAAAATAAATCCAATGAATCTAGAGGTCTAGGCTAGGGACGTATTCCGGCGTCGTAAAGCTTGGTAACTATTTCTTTCAGTGCTAGTTGGGTGATTCCTCCACTTTGAGACGACAAGTGCCAGTACGGACTTGTACTCCCACGTACTGTCGCGTATATATTGGGAAGTTGTGTCTGCCACCCTATCGATCGTAAAGCACCGAACACAGCATTCGGGAAGACTGACTGATGTACCGTAAAAAGTATTTTGCAATTTTACGATTGGTTTGGTAATCCTCTCTGCCTAGATCTCCAGAGAAGTCCATTTTTCTCCTTTTCAGACTCCTTAAAGGAAAAGTTCCTCTGAGCACTTGTCACTTCAAGCTCAATAAAAACTGAAGGCGGCTAGAGTCATCTTTTGTTTTTTCTCGACTCTTTAAAATTGAAAAAACGTCTAAAAATTTATTTTAATCGGAATAACATCACAAATTCCCCCATTGATCTTCAGGTTGAGAATTAAAATCAAATTTAGTCTTAACAGCTGCTTGGAAATAATTAATTGATCTATTTTGAATCAATTAGTTGGATAAATTCAAGTTAGAAGTCTTTCTGAAGTCATGCAAGAGTTATCCATTAAATTAAGGAGATAAGACTGATTTGTATTGAGTTTTAGTTAGTTAACTCAGTTTACTAGGTTAAGTCCAATTAAATTAGTTCCAAATTATTTGAGGAACTAATGGCGAGTTAATAGTCAGTTGATGCATGCATGAACTCAACTAGTGCTACTCCAGTTAACTGATGATTCCCTCATTAGAAACTCATGCATGTCTATTCTGAGAAAGATCCAGTTGAGATCAAAGTCAAGGACAATGTACTATCAGTTGCATGTGTTTTCTTATAAAGAAAACTCATGCATGCAGTCAAGGAATCATTCCTTGACGATTGTGCAGTTCTGACAGTGTGTGAGAATAGGTTTTCCACTTGGTTGAAGGCGAAACATCCACAAGGAAATAAGATTTTGGAGGGCAAAAGGAAGGCTGGAGAGAATCCAAGATTGCCTGTGAGCATTTGTGAGGATTGTACTGAGAGATGACTAGTTGTGAGACCTAAGGCTTTGTATAATTCCTATGTATTTCCACCTTGTATGATATTACAATAGTGTGGGGTTTTTAGTTGAGGATTTCCCCAAAGTATTTTCATGTGTATTGCGATTGATTCTTCTTCTTCTAGTTATATTGTTCAGCTCGATCTTTAAGCTTCCACAAATTGATAGTAGAAGTAGGCTACAATATTCTGCTTTGATTTATATTGCATTATCAAGTTAACCTACATCAAATATTCTACATGGTATCAAAGCTGGATTTGTAGATATTTTCTGTGGTATCGGAGTTGTGGACAATATACTGAGAAGAGAATTCGAAGTTTGAAGTTCAGGGTTGCAGGTGAAAATAGAACTCATATCATACTTCAAGGTTGGCCAATGGTGTTCTATGGCTTGAGACTCGAGTATTCCTTGGAAGGTAGCTTGAATTACATAACATGGAAAGATAGAATGGAGGATGTATTAGAAGATAATGGCTTGAAGGAATTGATTGATCAAGAAATCCCAAAGCCAGCTTCATCTAATGCACAAGTCTTGGCCGAATGGAAGAAGTGTGTAAGGAAGGCGACACAGATCTTCCTTAAGGGAGTTCGAGACCATATTGTCTCAAGTCTCGATGGTAAGAATACTCCATTTTCAATGTGGAAGGCATTGAAGTAACTCTACCAAAACAATAATGACCAGAGGAAATTGGCGCTCAAGGATAAGCTTCGAAGAATCAAGATGGAGAAGGGTGATACTATTTCCACATATCTGAACAAACTCACCACCTACAGAGATGAGCTTGGCAGTGTAGGAATAACTACTGCCATTGATAATATGGTGAGCCTTGCTCTCCTTATCCTTCCAAAGAGTTGGAATAGCTACCAGGACTCTGTGAATGGAAGGGAGAAATTGCCAGATTGGGAATGACTATGGTCGGATCTTATGCAGGAGGAGATCAAGAGGAGCAGATGAGATGGTTCTTCACCTAAGAATGATGATGAAGAAAATCTGGCCTTATCAAGTAAGGCAAGGAAAACGAAGCGGAAGGCTTCCCATTTCAAATTGAATTATTATCATAGAGGGACGAAGGGTGACATGTCTAAAGTGAGATACTTTAATTGTCACAAGATGGGACATTACGTGACTAATTTCCCATTGAAGACACATAATTTTATTAATCAGAAAAAAATAATTACATAATTGATTTGCAAGAGTTTACACCCGAACAACACAAACACTCTTGCAATGAGCTATTTATAAGCTCCATGTCCTAACTACCTCTAATTATGGATCACTTATTAAATAACAAGTGTCCATTTACATTAAATGCTATTCAAACCAACTAGCTAAATAATCTCCTA
>APFE031473136.1:0-24696 GCA_000404065.3 Pinus taeda
TTTTGCTGAGGTGTATATGGAGTAGTCTTCTACCGTGCTATACCACACTTCTTACAGAATTCTTCAAATTCCTTGCTGCAAAATTCTCCACCATTATCTGTCCTCAGCACCTTTATCTTCTTCTCTGTCTGATTTTCCACCAGAGCCTAAATTCTTTAAACCTGTCAAAGACTTCAGATTTCTTCTTAAGGAAATATATCCATGTATTCCTTGAGAAGTCATCTATAAATGATACATAGTACACAGACTTACCCAGTGATGGAACTTTCAAAGGTCCAAACACATCACTGTGCACAAGCTCTACTATTTGTTTCGTCCTCTTACCACCAGAGGGGAAACTCACCCGATTCTGCTTCCCATATACACAATTTTCACAGAAATCAAAATCCAGAGAGCTATTACTCATACCTTCTACCATACCTTTACCATGAAGTATTCGAAGGCCCTTCTCTCCAATATGTCCAAGCCTTTGATGCCACAACATGGTCTTCTCTCCAGAGACCACTAGATTTTCTGCTCCATTTTCAGGAACCATAGAACTATTGCACCCGTCAACAACAGTGCTACCTTGCAGCTTGTACAGAGTTCCAATCCGAAACTCCCCGCATCAATACCAGTGCTCCTCGAACCATCTTGCAGGTATCCTTCTCAAACACTGTCTTTACACCTGCATAATCCAACTTGCTTACAGAAATCAGATTTCTGGCCAACGTAGGAATATGCAGAACACCCGGAAGGGTTCTAACCCTTCCACCTTTGCAACTTCAAACTTTTACTTTTCCCGACCAACGATTCTATCCTTCCTATCATCCCCTAAGAAGACATCACCACCATCGTATTTATCATACTCGCAGAACCACTCTTATGGGAGTGAAGTGAAAGGATGCACCTGAGTCAATCAACCATGCCTCATGATCTACATGTGTACTTGAAGAAGCCAAGTACACATCCCCACCTTCATCTGAGGTGGTTTTTGTCTCTGCAGAAGGAGCATCATCAGATCCCTTTCCTTTATCAGGAGCTTTAGATTTACACTCCCTTCTGAAGTGCCCTTCCTTTCTGCATTTCCACCACACCACCTTTGTAGGTTTTCCTGGAGATTTAGATCTCCCACTCGATGACTTATTTTTGTTTCTGTTCTGGGACCGTCCTCGTACAGACAAGGCATCACCATTCTGGTTGTCCATATTTTTCCGTCTCATCTCCTCCGTCAGCAAGGCTGAGACTATTTCATCAAACTGGAAAGCAGTTGCATTGCTACCTATTGCAATAACCAGACTATCCCACGAATCTGGTAGAGAACACAACAAACTGATGCACTTATCTTCATCTGAAATTTTAATATCAATAGATGATAACTGACTTAATACAGTATTAAATGCAGTCAAATGCTCTGTCACCGAGTCTCCATCTTGCATCCTCAAGTTATACAGCTTTTTCCGCAGGAATAGTTTATTCACCAGAGACTTAGATTGGTACAAAGTCCCTAGCTTGTCCCACAGAGCCTTCGCCGTAGCTTCTGCTGATACATTCAAAAATACTGAATCTGAGACACACAATCGTATTGTGCTCTTTGCCTTCTGCGATCCACTGATCTTTATCCAACAACAGATCCTCCATCTTGAGTTTCCACAACTCAAAACTCTGAACATTGAACTTCTCAATCTCTATCTTTCCGCTGCTCGCCATCTTCTTCCACCACCAGAATCGATCTCACAGATCTCCCACTGAACAGGGTCTACCACAGGCCCGAGCGAAACCCCTCAGCAACAAAGGCATCCCCTTGAAGCCAAAACAACTCTGATACCAAATGTAGGTTTTAGCCCCATACAGAAATTACCTGCATACGAATTCTAAATCACAGGAAAAATAAAAATGCGAGAGCATAACACATAAAACACATATACACAGAGATTTCCCATTGGATCCCAAAACTGAGACTACCAGCTTGATTTTTCATTATGTTCCTTTCAATGTCACAATACATTTTTATACATGCCGAAGCATCAAATACCATGGAATGAAAACCATCGCGTCCAAAAAACATGTGAGAAAATCATGCACAAAACCATAGGTGGGTCCGCCCAACCTAACATAGGGTCCAAAACCAAAAATTTTATGGGTACCCCTCAAACCCCCTGTTAACTATTTGGAAATAATATAACACAACCCAACAGGCATGAGCTGGACATGAACACCACAATAGATTGTCGTGAACATCTATTGTAAGTTTCTTTCCAACTGCAACTATCGAGGAGTGAGGGAAAGGCTAACTAACCACTTTATCATCCCATTATACAAGCTTATATTTGAGAAAGATACACCTTGCATGTCCCGATAAGCAATGGAGGTGATAGTAAACATTGGAGATTGGTATGCCTCACTAGCTGGTACCTTCTTTAGATTGTTTGGTGGAGAGAAGCCTCTACATGTACTACCAAGGTATGCCATAGAAAAATTGATCATGCAAGAAGTTTCATACAACCTCCCTATAAGGTTTTTAGTAGGACTACACAGGAAGAAGAAAGTTCCATGGCCTTATCTTCATTTTTGGATCAAATTATACGGGATTAAGAGCTTAAAAGATGTAGATGCCGAGGCTAAGGACATAGTGAAATTCATGTTTGACAGTAAGGACTTTAATCCATATGATCCCCATGGTATTTGCAAGGACCATTGTACGAGAGTTTACGTTCTCTGGATCCATGGGACATTTCATTGGCCAAAGGAGGACCCTTTGACGTACTGCTACAATGCCTCTAGACTCAATGAGATGGTCAGTATAGAAGGAACTTGGAATGACGCTCTATAGACAACAAAAAAAATATTAGTAGAAGGCAACAATCCATTGTAGGACAAGATAAAGAGGAAGATTGTTGATGATCTGGATGGAGAGAAAATTTACAAAATTATGGCATATCCTATTATAGCAAAGGCAACTTTGGTAGTGGAAGCAAAGAGGGAACAATAGATGAAAAGTGCGGAGTGGAGGAAGAGAGAAAATAAGAGGTTGCAGTAAGTAGAACTGAAGCTGGAGGAGATGGAGAAGAAGCTAAAGGAAGATCAGGAGATGAGGAGGCGATAAAGAGAAGAGAAGTGGAAGCAAGAAGTAGAACAAAGGCAAGGCGCAATCACTAAGAAAATAGCGTCGATACAGGTTAATGAGCCAAAACAGGTAGTAGTTGAGGAAGCAAGTGAACAAATGTAGGATCAGGAGGTTTCTCAATAGATTAAGAAATTGGTTGAAGTGACAGACATGGATTTGGAATAGGAATCACAACAGGAAGACATTAACTTGATGCCGAAAGCACCATGGGTCATCTCTCAGTCTACACCACCTCTAGTAGTAAAACCAACCCTGAGAAAGCAAGGAGATTTTGTTCTCCATGATGATGATATGGTCATGGATGTGTACAATATATCATTTGATGAGTTCCAGAAGAGGATTATACAGGGACGCAGGAAGCAATTTCTAGATGATCATGCATCACCTACATTGATTAAGGAAAGGGTTATATTGTTGAACACTAGGAAGCATCCAACTTCCATTGACCAAACTAGCTTGGCCTATGTTGGAGAAACAAGCTCAAATGTTCAGTATCTGCGGAGAGAATGAACTACTAGAAAACAAGTTTCAGGCTTTTAGGAAAGAGGAAAAACAACTCTAAGCATCAGTGTAGAATGAAATTTCCGCATTGGGGGAGATGAGGACAATGATACTAATTGAAATATCAACACTTGGTGATACCATGCGGAAGCTCTATGATGGGTTTGTCACTATGCGTAAAGAAATTGTCTATTTACATGGCCTACAATAGGGGAGAAAAGCATTTGTTAAAACTCTCAAGAACATACATGCTGCCATCACCCATGTACAAGAGTGGGAAATGCAGTACAAGGGGGCCCCACTCGAATTAGCAAAGAATATGAAGCCACAAGAAGAGCTAGAGAAAGTGAAGGTTTGAATGTTGATTTAGAAAAATGAGTAGCTCGCCTCATTGATCAGAAACAAACATGCATTATATGTGAAATTGTATAGTAACTTTGATGTCCTAGGGAGAAAACAATGGATCCCATCAATCAATACCTCACCAATCCTAAACACAAGAACCAAGTCCAACTATAGATTAATGTGTAGTTGGAGAAGCCAAGATGAGAAGCCACCAGGGAAGACTTGGATTTTAATGCAAAAAACATGAAGAAGTACATCAGTGGTCCTGTCAAGACCAAGACAATTCTTATCATGCTTCAGAATGAGTTGGATACAAGTTCCAAGACCATATACCCATATTCCATGGAGGCTAGCGTTCATTTCCAGAGAGACACCATCAAATAGTTTGGGGACACCATCACACAATACGAAACTCCAGAGTCATATCATTGTGTCTTGTCAGGTCGTCTCTAGCCTATTTTGTCTTATATTGGTACATGTGGAAAATGTAATATTATTTGTAACTATATTGTAAGTGAAATTCCAAGTGTCAATATTGGAATATGAAAAGTCATCATGCAATGCAATGTGTCATTTAGTGAAGAATTTGAAGAATCATGAGGGAAGTCAAAGAATCACAAAGGGGGATGTCAAGGGTCACCCCACCCTTTGTTATAAAGGGAACCTCATAACTCATAGAATGATATTTTGTCTAGGATTAGGCTTAGAGAAGGCTTGGGAGTATGGTGAAGAGCCTTGGCTTCTCCATAGTATAGAGTGAGTATACTTATTTGGAGGAGCCAATGTTCTTGACTATAATGTTCCACTATTGGGGCTAGTGGTCATCAATGGTGTATGTATGGATGGAACTTTCACTTATAATAATAAAATCAGAGCCATCACGCTTTCATGCATATGTTGTTAATATAGTAGGACTATTCTTGTTGTATTGGAAATGCATGTTATTTAACTTACGCATCTTCTTATGAACTACTTTGTATACATTTGCATGAATCTTGTTGAATGTGTGTTGTTGGATTAAATCATAACTTTAGTTTGTGGACTATTCTGCATTTTAGCTTGTGATGTCATTTCGCTCATGTGTTCCTTTCAGGTTGCATAATATTATTGGTTTCTAAGGGGTGCACTTTCATTTCACCTTCTTGTTTTAGAACCTTCATGCATCACACTTGAATCTCTGCAAGGTCACACACTTTCTCTCATCCAAAGTTATCATACTTTCCTCTATGCACTATCATGTTCAAGGCATTACATTACCACCCACTGCTGGGACTCATACTCCAAACGGTGTGAGGTCTAGTTGGGATTTCATATCGAAGAGATCCCGTGAATGTTGGTGGGTCCAACACCGTCAACATTTCTAGCGCTAGGAGGGCCAGATGACAAGCTGAGCCCTTCAAGTATGTTTTGAGTTTCTTCACATATTTAATGACTTCTTCCCAAATCATAACCTTGACATGTTCTTCTAACTCTGCACATTTTGAAGTGTCAGCGATCATTTTAAATGACTTTTCTAGATTTAAGTTTAATGGTGAAGGTGGAATAACCTTGCTTAGGCACAAAGTTGCTTTTGCTAGTTTATGTGATAGGCATGATGTCCCATCTAATAATATTACCTATGGTTTGTTCGCTCTCACTTTTGAAGGGCGCATAAATCAATGGTGTCACACATTGCCCACAACCTCTATACACTCTTTTGATCATTTTTTTAGAGAATCATGTTTTTATTTCATTCTTTATGACCCTAAAGCCCTTAATAGAAACAAACTAAAATTATGAAATCGACTGGTGAGTCTCTTCAATATTTTCATGATCGTTTTATGCACTACTCTTTTGAATTTCCTGAGGATTAAGTTCACTGGGAATTCTTGGATGAAAGATTTCAATATCTTGTTCACGTTTCTAAAAATCCACATGAGTTAGAACCTTCCAAACCTCTTCGAACATATCTTGGTGTTAGAGCTTCTAAATTTGAGACTGACAAGGGGTTTGTCCCAAGTGACCCTCCATCCACTTCTCATGAAACAACTCTAGCTCCGCAGGTTGAGGTGGGAGATGTTGGGAATCCACCTGTTGATCTATTACCATCTCCTCCTACCTCACCTGCTCATGGTTGTTGCATAGATTTGTACTGCAACTCTAATGGTTTTCTTGTAGTGCTATCTCCTCATCCTTTTTCCTTCGGTCCCTTGGATCCTCCGAATTTTGGTTTGTTATGTTCATCTATATCAGATATCACATGTGATGTTCATGAGGATAAATTTTTAGATAGAGTTGGTGTTGAACAACCATCTTGCGATATCATTTTTGATGAGCATGTATGGGAATCTGAACAAGAATCTATGGTGAAGAATGACCTCCTTCTGTTCTCACCTCATCTACTTTATCTTGAAATCTTCCACGATTCTGTCATTTCTATTCAATCTTGTGAAAATTCATTCTCGAATGTTTTTACTTTTGATCATTTTCAGAACACGTGGAATGCCATTTTCTCATTTAAATGTGGACAGGACAAATCTCTCTTCTCGTATCTTCTCAATCTCTCATTTTACCTTTCCAAGAACATAAAGGGTGAAATTTCTCTTTTTTCATCATCTGCTATTTATGATTCGTTAGATCATGAGGATGCCTCTATCCGTCATCTTGAACTTTATGATTATGGCTGTCATTATATTTTCATTCATTCATTTGATCACGATTCTGATTTGTCCATTGGTTATCTTTCTAAGCCATCGGTCTTTGATGATTCATTTTTTGATGAATTGGATACTCTTCAAGTTGTCGAGGCACTTCATCCCAAGTTTATGGTTATGTTAGGTTCTCACAGTCTTGAGGTTGATTCTGCTTGTTGTACCTCTGAGATAGTATTAGGTTAGCTACCAATGCCAGAGCATCTAAAATAATTGTTTTCAGGTTTTTGGTTTTAGTTTTGGAAGACCAATGAATGAAGACAGATGTAAAATTGAAATACTTAATCCCTTGGATAATATTAATATCTCAGCAAAGGGATGCTATAAAGCTTTACACATTAATATAGATCAAATAGTGGTGAGCAGAAGATAGAAAATAATATCATTATCATAGTTTCCAGACTGCAAAACAGAAAAATCATAAGTATGAAAACCTTCTGAACTATGTTCCAAAGATTCATGGCAGTATACTTAAGCTTACAAAAGATGCTGATGATTTATTGATTAGAGGGGATTAGCTAAATAGACAGTTCATTAATCCATTCTCTTAATAGATGATCACTTCAGGAGCTTATAGGAATAAATTGAGACATAATTATTCCTACCTAGATATCTCTATAATTCATAAGCATATGAAGAAAAACATAATGATTGATAACTAGAAAAACTTACAGGATAACACAAACTATGTAAAACCAAATTCAGAATCCTTTGCTTTGTATTAAGGTTCCAGAAAGACTGAGTACATCAAGTGTCTAGAAACGTTTCCTTCAAAGGTGCAACCAAGTTCAAAGTAGAATGAACAGTCACAACTTAACAAGCAATGAACAATGAACCTTGAACATTGAACCCTTAATAACTCGAGAAGGGAGTTATTTATACAATAATGAAACTAAGAAAATATCCTACAAATGTTTAAGATTTATTCTAGGAAAGGAAAGATTTCCATGTAAGAAGATAGGGGTAGCTATTGAACTTCTTCTTGCTGTCCTTTTATTCACGTTGTGTTGGCTTTGTTGTTTGATATTTTTCCCTTTAAGCTGCTTGATTGTTTGTATTCTTTACGCTAGATGATTCCTTCATTTGATCTTTCATCTGATACTCTTTAAACTCTATGAATATCCTTTGACCCTACTGAGTAACCTTTATTGTGTTCCTTTTTACCTTTATTGTGCATTTCAGGTTTTTACTATGTTTTTCAACAGTAAGATCTTCGTATTTGCCTTCAAACTGTATGTAGCTTTTTTCTTTGGAAGCCTGGAACAAGAGTTTTTACCTGCAAAACATAGAAATTGTTAAGAAAACATAGCTGATAGAGAAGGACATCAATGGCTTTATTCAGCTCGAAATGATATTGGAAGGAATCCAAAGCGTATCGGAAGGTAAAACAATTGCTTTATTGGTCACAGAGGCTTATGGGGGTTTCACTGTGTAAACAGTGAAACAAAGTCAAAATGGTGATTTTTTCATTTAAATGGAAAAATAGATTTCTTTTTTAAATATGGCGCAAAGTGAAAAATGGTCATTTTGTTGTTATGTGGGAGGTGGTTTTGGTTTTCATCGCACCTCTTATGAGGCGCAAGTGGTTTTGGGAGGGGTCACTCGATACAATCTAAGCATAACACATAGAAAGGGGCGGTCAGTGGAATACCACTTTTCAGGTGGGTAATGCTCAGATAGAGATCCAACCTGAAATTGCTGAGGATCATTGGATTTGAATGCACGTGATCGGATGGTGGTGGAGCGAAAGAGCAACGTGGAGGGGCCCAACGATTAATTATGGCGGTATGGACATTATTATGGGTTAAAGACTGAGATTAGAGGGGATTTATGTTTAAACAAAAGTTTAAGTTGGTTCTTCATTTAAGTCATAAAAATAGTTTAACAAAGAAATCCTTTGCAAAACATTGTATGGCGGACTTGAAATAGTATGAACTCGGGCAGATAAATGATTTCGGGTCCGGGTTCCTATCACATATCACAATCGTAGTTTAGCGAAGGAAAGGCCAATCGCAAAGGAATGCGATAAGGGCCGGACGCGATATGGAAATATATGATAGATAATAACTGTGATTGGGTCTAGGTTCCCATCGCATATCGGGGATCACAATGGCGGAGGGTGTATGTTTCGGCCGAGACTTGCAATGAGGGTGGATGTGAAATGGGCAATGAATTATGAAATATATATGTGTCGAGTCTAGGTTTCCATCGCGCATCGCATATCGCAATGCGGAGGAGAGTGTATGCATGTTAAAATCTTGCAATTCGCCCATATGCGATGTTTTATTTAATACATAGTTTTATAGTAAAACTAATGGTTTCGGGATATTTAATAAAGGGAGTTAATAATATACGGGAAAGGGAACTTTTAGGGGTTTAATACTATAAATTAGCATTAATATGAAAAATGAGCGGAAAGGGGAAATACACTAAGTATAATGCCTTTTCATGAGTTATTTTCTTTTCACATATATACATTAATACTTAGGCTAAACACCTTTTTGTGGGTTTTTAGGGTAAATGGGGATTTAAGATGGGGTTTTTACTTTTCCTAGGAAAAAATGATTTTAACCTTAGGAAAAGGGTTTTTTTATCGAAAATGAATGAATATGAACTATATGAAGGTGGGAAAGGGAAATTAGTAAATATAGGGATGAATGGGGATGAGGGAAGTTAATTAATTGATCTTGTAGACCTTCATTTGCTTTGTGTAATTGCCTCATGGACATAGAAACATATGATAAAACATGGTAAATGTACATTTTGTCCAATCAATCATCATACTTCTGCAACCTTTCTTCTACTTACTCTTAGCTTATCCTATCATTTTTTTCTTCATTTAATGGGTGCATTTAAGCTAGAAAACCCTTTTCCTTTCTTTTTATTTTACAAAAGCAAACTATCTAATTCTAACCTTATAACATCCAAGGGCTCAGATTAAACTGATGAGCACCTTATTATTCTCTACCTAACTACTGATCTGCCAAGATTAAACAGTTTGGCCAGATCTTTATTCTGTAATTATAACATCAAATTTAAAGCATGAAGCAGTTAAGATTAAACTATTTGACTGTCATGGGTTGTGGCATTTGTGACAAGCTACACACAACCATTATTTTGTGAAAAAATAGTAGTGGCATTTAGACTTGCTCACTTTCAGAGTTTATTTGTTTTCTTTTCTTTCTAACCTAACATTTTCTTTTTGTCTTGATTTTTGTCCTTTTTTTTAGGACATCTAACCTAACATTTTCTTTGATATGGACATCATCATCAAGATATTTTCAAAAACATTTTATTCAATATTATTATGTCCATATCCGAACTTAACATTTTTTCAAATATTCTATCTTATCAAAACCAAAAAATGCTACAACACCACTTTTGATCAGAAATGTATTGAATGTTTCTAGGCTCCTCATCACTCTTTTTTTCACATTGAAAATAAATTTATCTCACAATTTTCGCATCCTCTGCCAGAATCACAAGATCCTATTTCTCAAGCATTGGAGGATTCATACATAGAAATCACTATTGCAAAACAAAATTTCTCTTCTTTCTTCATGTTCGCTCATTTTTCAAGTTTGAAAGTGTGTACATGCTTGTCTTCCACTCACAATGTGTTAGGAAACGGCCATGATACATCCACAGAGTGCCTCTCATGTTCTTTCCATTTTTACTTTTCTGCGTATGCATTCAAGCTTCGAATGTTCTTATTTTCATTGTTTTATATTTCTTGTTTATTAGTGTTAATTTTTCATAGGGCTACATTGTATTTTTTCTTTGATAATTAGATTTATTCATTAATACATTAAGTTCACCCCAAATCATCATTACGTTATTTAGATCTACACCATTATACATCAGCATAAGAAATTATATAGAAATAACAACAACATCATCATCAATGTAGTGGAACATAAAGGAACAATAGAAGCAAATCTTGCACACACATAAATACACCAAGATTCGTCTAAGACCAGGGAAAAACACACTATGGGGAAAACCCTTTCAAATCTTCTTCTTAGATTTTCATCAAATGATTCAAAAAAAGAGAGTACAATGATCCATAGCTTTATCTATACAACAAAAATAACTATTATATCCATGAAACTTATCTAATCATGCTTATAATCAAAACCCTTATTTTGATAGCTATTGTAACAACCTTGGTGAAAATTCCATGTAATAAAAGTTAAAAACAATAACCACGGTTGATGAGACACTTATTCCAAGTTGAATGTTAGGAAAAACATCATAGGGGGTGTTGATTTGGTTGTTTATGGCTAAGGAAATTGGCAAAAGAAATGGCTAAGGATTTGGAAAGGCAAAATGGCATTTTTAGCACAATTATTTATGAAAATAATGGAAATTAGGAGAAAAGGGAGGTGTAAGGTCACAGGTTTCATGTGAGGAGGAAAAATAAGGAAAATAATGGAAAATGAAGAAAATAGAGGCCTAATTCATAAAATGGCTTTTGAGGATAAGTTGCTAACCTTTCGTCAGTTAAGCTTTGGAGCTCTTTCATTATTTGCTCTCTCTCTCACTCTTGGACACTCAGAGCTTCTTGGAGCACTTCAGAATTGGAGAAAGAAAGACAAAGAAGGAAAGAGGAAGCAAAGATCAAGAAGGGAAAGGCATGATCAAGAAACTACAACAAGCTTCATTGCAAGTATCAACTAGCATTTGTATTTTCCTTGCTATATTTGGCATGCATGGGATTTCATGTATTTCTTTTCTACCATGGCATATGTTTTTCCAGGTGTGAGAGTATTTTCAGCCTAACCTTGCCATTTCATGATAGATTTGATGAGATGGGTTCTCTCATACGGTTTATGTGGGAAGGCTTGATTGGATTCGAAGCTGAGTGGGGTGGATCTTCGAATTAACAAACACATGGTCTAAGTGGTCCCTAAACCAGATTGAGGATCATGAATCCACTAGCCTAGTAACCCCTAAACCAAACTGTGGGTTGTGGTAAAGCTAGATTGTGTCCCTCGCTGGGCCTAGGAATCATTGTTGCTAATGGAGGGACATATGGTAAAGCCAAGAGATGTATTTTCTCTCTATTGGACCTAGTGATTCTGGCATGGGATGCATAGTAAATCCCGGAGAGTATGTCTTGGTGTAGGGCCCAAAAATCCCTCGATCATACTTTGAATGCACAGTAAAGCCTGACAGTCTAGGAGGCACCCAAATTCCTCACGGTGTAGGTGGAGAACTCTAGTGGCATCCATGTTGATTGGTGTTTTTATGTGTTCTACGAGTCCCACATTCATGCTCGAAATATGGCACGTGGATGATTAGCTAAAGAGAGACTTGGCTCAGCTAATCTATGGTCAGGTGGAATTTGGTATTCCCATCTACGGTTCGTTCATTACATCCATTAATGAGAAATTGACTCCATTTATTTTCATGTGTAAATGCACTAATGTATATATGGGATTTTATGGATGATATGTTTATGGTATTTCTGTCCCTATTATGTTGGTTATATTTACATTTTATTTACATATAACCAACAAATCTTTATGGATCTCAACATATTTTTACTTGTATATAAATGGATAATGTGTTTATGACCTAATAGTGAATAATGCAGAAATTCACATGAGGTAACAATGGTCCATAGTGATTCTCAAATAAGTATGAGATCCATATACTTAATTCTATTTTTTACACTTGTAGGTTACATGTTGATGATGTGCTTGAAGAAATGCATGTCATGCCTAATAGGGGTATGGTTATGGTCTTGTTCATTTTATTGCTTTTTCATCATTGTTTCCATGTATTTTTATTGATCCTAAGATATCACTCCATTTTGGGTAGTGGCCTGGGCTCTGGGGTTGAAAAAGTGGCTTAAATTTCAAGGTCGCTGGCACAAAACCGACAACTTTGGTCTCTGGTGACTGGGAGGTAAGCCTGTGAGAGCGACTTTAGATTGTTGATCACTTCCTTGCCCATAGCATGAGAGTGAATATGGGTTAAGATATCCAAAACAATAGTGGGACCCAGGGACATGCTGTCTAAGTGGCTGACTTGTCTCCTGAGGGTTTTGTTGATTATGTTGGATGGCTATATGTGATGTTATTTTGATTCCACTTCCTTAAGGTCACATAGGAGGTCGAATCTGATCATAATAGCCTCTCGTCTCATGTTTACCTTGGTTGGATGGTTACTTGGGTGGATGTAGGAGGAGGGTGTTAAAGTGTGGTATTAGAGCATGGTTCAGCTCTCGGACTAGATGGGCGGTGTGTGTTGGTCATGCATGCATACCAGTTCCATGTTTGTCTCTTATACTTTCATTTCAAGTGATTTTCGTATTGGTTGGATGATTGATTATGGTTGTAGTACGGTTGTTATGGAGAACTTGATATTGATTTCCTAAAGTGTATTTGTCATGAGTATGTGACTGGTTGCATATGAATTATATGTCGCTTACATGTTAATTTTATGTCGCCTACTTACAGCCTTGTATGTTAGGTTACATTCTTGAATATTTTATTACATGTATCAATATTGTAGGTTGATTACAAGAATTGATCACTTATGTTCAACTACATGCATTTATGTGTATGTGTAGTTGATTAGGCATTGCTTATGCATGTTGTTGGTTGCATGTGGAAATGTGTACAATAGATTAATGGTTGTTCTCATGCATGAGGTCATAGCATGCATTGTTGATATGGCCTTGCATTGATGATTGGACCCTAGCTAAAGTGATTTTTATGTGTTGATACATTTATTTGTGTATGTCTATATGCTGTTATGATTATGTTATACATGTATAACACTAATTTTGTGCTCTTGCAGACAAGGTATCCTCCCCGAGCTATACTAAGGTACGCTAATTTATTATGATTTGGTTTATCTAACATATTATTCATTGCAGGAAGAAATATCAAATGGCTAGCAAGATGGTTGACTACAAAGACTCTCGCTATGAATCCAAAGAGCAGCATGGTGTTGATAACTCTTCCGATTTGGTAGTTACACTGAGAAGTTTCAAGAAAGAGATAAGTAGTTGTAATTCATATAATGACTAGATAATATAGGCACAAGAGAAGAAAGTAGAGGTTAATGTTATACTTCTTTAGATTTTGTCAGGCTTGTAGCGACAAGGTCCACTTCAGATCATCCATGGACATGGGGATGGAACTACTGGGGCATATAGCAGTAGGTCTCCTGGTAGACACAGGTCAGATAGATCTGACACAGTGAGAGATGGATGGTTTATGGACACTCTGGATAGGAGGGGCGATGAATATAGGTATTATTCTAGTTATGGTTCTGATAGACATCATGATCATCATCGACATCATCCTTATAGGAGGAATGATATGGGATACTTGCTGGATGAATTCAAGAAAGAAAAATCACCTACTTTTGATGGAGATGTGAAGAAGCCAGAAGATGCAGAGGCTTGGATACTTGCAATGAACAAATTCTTTGAGTTGCATGAGTAAAAAGATAACATGAAAGTGAGGATAGCTATCTTCAACTTTGAAGGTAAAGTAGATATCTGGTGGGAAGATGTTAATAGGGTTAGAGACATCAAGACAGATGACTTGAGCTAGTGGGAATTCAAGAAGATTTTCAAGAATAAGTACTTGTCATAATGATACTATGGCAATAAGGAAAAATAATTCTATGCGCTAAAGATGCGATCAATGATAGATGAAGAGTACATGACCAAGTTTCTGGAACTATTGAGGTATGTATCGTATCTTACTATTGAGAAATCTAAAGTTCATAAATTTGTTAGTGGTTTTCCATTAGCATTTATAGATTGGATTGAGTATGATGAGCCTCAGTCACTTGAGGAATTTATTGGGAAATTGAAGCATTGCTATGAACAAGTCAAAACATAAGAATTAATCTCAGCATGGATGGAAGGCAAAAGACAAAGGTAGAGGTAAATGGTAGCCTAAGAGAACAAGGTCTCAGAATGCAGATGGGAAAGAAAATATGGCATTGAAAAAGAAGTTTAATGCAACTGAACAATGACAGGGGTCATAGCAGCAACAACATAGAGGTGAGGGCACTGGTTGGTTGGAGTGTTGGAAATGTGGTGAGGAACACCTTAGGAGATATTCTCCATAGAATAAGGGTAGAAGGCCTAAGATATACAGTAGACGAGAGGCTTAGACTGTTAGGGATGTTGATCAGAGTATTCCATGTGTCTATGCAGCAGTGGACAACAGGTAGGCAAAAGACCATACATCTATCATTGAGATGGACAGTAAGATTTGTGATCAAGTTATTTCTCTTTTGATTGACCCTAGATCTAATTATATCTATGTTAGTCCTCAATTGGTGGATAAGTGTGGTTTTAGTAAGGAATTTCATGTAGATTCTTGGTTAGTACAGTTGGCTACAGGTACAAAGAAGCAAGTTCATCATTGGGTAAGAGCTTGTGCATTTGACTTGAATGGTATTCCTACCGCTTCACACTTGAATGTATTACTGTTGGGTTCATGCAGTATATTGTTGGGCATGGATTGGTTGTATCTACATAGAACCAAGGTAGACTTTCATGACAAAGCCATTGACTGTGTTGATGGCAATGGGGAACCAAGAGTCTTGCAGGGTAAGAATAAATCCGCATTAGTTAGGATGGTGACAACTATGCAAGAAAAGAATAGACATAGGAAAGGGTGCAAGATATTCGCAGTACACATTTCTAATGATAAGGGTAAGGAGGTTGAGGATGTAGACATGATGAAAATGTATGCAGTTTTGCAGTTGTTTCAGGATGTATTTCCTGAGGACATTACAGAATTTCCACCTCACAGGGAGGTATACGTTTTTATTGAGTTAGTGTTAAGGGAAGCTCCAACATCAAAAGCACCTAACAGGATGAGCACACTTGAGTTGGTTGAGCTCAAGTTGCAGTTGACGAAAATGTTAGACAAGGGATACATTAGGCCAAGTGTATCACCTTAGGGTGTACTCGTATTGTTTGTGAAGAAATAATATGGTACTCTCAGGTTATGAATTAATTACAGGAAGTTGAACAAAGTGACTATCAAGAACATGTGCCCTTTTTCAAGGATCAATGACTTGTTTGATCAGCTGAACGGAGCAACAACGTTCTCAAATATTGATCTGATATCTAGATACCATAAGGTATGCATTAAAGAGGAGAACATTTACAAGACTACATTTAGGACCAGATATGGGCATTATGAGTTTGTTGTTGTTCCATTTGGCTTAACTAATGCTCCAAGAACATCCATGTGCTTGATTAATAATGTGGTGCATGCATATTTGGATAAGTTTGTTATTGTGTTCATTGATGATATATTGGTATATTCTAAAAATGAGGAAGAGCATGTTGAGAACTTAACAACAGTGTTGAGGTTGTTGAGAGAGCATTAATTGTATTCTAAGCTCATCAAGTGTAGTTTCTTTTAGAGTGAGGTACACTACTTGGGGCATGTTGTCTCCAAGGAGTACATTGCAATAGATCCAGAAAATATAAGGGCCATCATGGAGTGGGTAGATCCTAAGAGTGCGGATGAGGTGAGATCTTTCATGGGTTTTGCAGGATACTATAGGAAGTTCATCACGAACTTATTGCAGATTTCTTATCCTATCACATCATTGTAAATGAAAGGTAAGAAGTTCGAATGGGCTGAGGAGTGTGAGGCTAGATTTGAGCAACTCAAGTAGTTGTTGACACATGCACCAGTGGTATAGATTGCAGATTCAGACAAAGCATTTGTGGTATGTATGGATGCTTTCAAGGGGGAACTTAGTGGAGTCATTATGTAGGATGGATAAGTGGTATGCTATGAGTCCTGGAAACTAAACGAGCATGAGAAAAAATACATGACACATAATTTGGAGTTGGTAGTGATCAACGAGTTTGATTTTGAGATCAGGTACATCAAAGGTAAAGAGAACAGGGTGGAATATTCTCTTAGCAGGTGGGTACAGGTAAATCACTTAGTAGCTATGAGCTCCTATGGGATAGGCTCACAGGATAGGATCTTGCAAGCAGGTTAGTAGGACATAAAGTATATGGAGATTGTGCACAAGTTGTAGCAGGGTTATGGTACAAGTGCAAGTGATATTACAGGTACAGGTGTAGGTGTAGGTATAGGTACATGTAGTGGTATAGATACAGGCACATGCATAGGTATATGTACAGGCGCATGTGCACAAGGTATGGATTATTGTCTTACAGTAGATGGATTGGTTAGGTTTTGAGACAGGATATATGTACTGTATAATAGTGAGCTCAAGAAGGTGATCTTGGGGGAGTTTCATGCAAAATCATATTCAGGTCACCCAAGTTATTAGAAGACACTGATAGTAGTGAAGAGATTTTATTATTGGCCAAATTTGAAGAGGGAAGTAGTAGAGTTTGTGGTGAGGTGTTTTGACTGTCAATGAGTGAAAACAAAGTGTAAACATCTAGGTGGACTCCTATAGTTGATTGTGATTTCCGAATGGAAATGGGAAGTTATATCCATGGATTTCATCACAGGTTTTCTGAGGGTAGTGAAACAAAATGATTCCATTATGGTCATTGTGGACAAATTAAAAAAGGTGGCACACTTCATTCCAGCAAATTTTACATTCTTAGCTAGCGATGTGGCGTAAGTGTTCATCAGATATTTAGTTAGATTGCATGGTGTTCCAAAGAAGATTGTGTTAGACAGGGATGCAAAGTTCACTTCCAAGTTTTGGAAGGAGTTATTTGCAGGTTTGGGAACAAAGTTAGCCTTCAACACAACTTATCATCTACAAACAGATGGACAGACAAAAACTATCAATACAATATTGGACATGTTGAGGATGTATGTGATGCATCAACAATGGAAGTAGGAAGAGTATCTTCCTTTGGTAGATATCGCATACAACAATTGTTATCAGGAGTCATTGAGGATGAGCCCTTTCGAGGCATTGTATGAGAGGAGTTGTAACACTCCCATTAGTTTTAGTGATCCAGTTAGCAGGGTATTGAATGGAACAGATATGTTTGTAGACATGGAACAAGAGATGCAGGTGATCCAGAAGAATCTAAAGGAAACAAAGGATAGGTAGAAGAGTTATGTAGATAGGAATAGGTTGTTCAAGGAGTTCCAGGTTGGGGAACAACTATACTTGTATATCAAACCGAAGAAGAACTCTTTGCAAATTGGATCATGTGCTAACCTGGCACCACAGTTTTGTGGACCCTTTAGTATCACTAAGAGGACTGAGCTAGTAGCCTATCAACTTGCACTACCTCCGATAGTGAAATTCCATGATGTTTTTGATGTATCATTTCTTAAGAAGGATGTTAAGGATGTTGATCATGTGATTGACTAGTATGTATTGTAGGTGGAACCAGATGGAGAATTCCTATTGGAGCCTAAGTGTATATTGAAAAAAAGGTGCTCATGCTCTAAAACCGAGAAATCGAGAAAGTTAAAGTGCAATGGAAGCACTTTGGGCCCAATGAAGCTACATGGGATATGGTGAATCAGATGTGGGCTATGTATCCTTCCTTGTTTTCTGGTTGAGGCAACGAAACTTTGATATGGTGGTTTGGTATATGCTTTATGGTGGTTTGGTATATGCTTTATGGTGGTTGATATATGCTTATGATGGTTTGATATATGTTATATGATGTTTTGATATATTCTTAGATATGTTGTTTAGTATATGTTTTCATATATTATTTTTTATATGATTTGGTATATATTTTTGGTAATGTTGCTATATGTACACATGTATATGGATGTAAATAATGCCATGAGGTATGTTATAAAGCTCCACTATACTGCATGGGTGTTATGTCATTATGATTATATTTTTATGTTACTATTCTATCATGTGGTGTTGGGATAGGGTCACTTGTGGGATTAGTTTAACCCAATTTTGTAAAGTTTTGTAAATAATATAAAGTGTCTACGAAAAAGTGGATGTGCAACACGCAACTAGATAGGAGTCAAAGGGGCTTTATCCCCTTGTTTGGGTAAGTAAATAGGTCGGTTTTGAGACTCACCCATGGGCCGTCGGCCATGGTATTGCATTGGAAATGCTATATATTTGAGTCATAGCGAGTCTAGAAGAGTTAGTAAGTAACTAGAAGAAATAAGTCAAGATAGAGATTGTTTGGGAAAGTGCTAAGGTTGAAAGGCTATGCTTCTTGTACTTAGCCGAAAGGGAAATGCTCCTATAGCTGAGTGTGCATGAGGCCTTGGTAAGTGCGCAACTTAGTGCGTGGACCCCTGCAGCTGAGTGCACAGGGCGGAGAAGTCTGTAAATTAAACACTAGAACTGAATAAAGAATAATTTTGAAGAAATATCTTGCATCTGAGTATTATTATTAATTATGTTTATGTTATGTTCTATTGGTCAATAATATGTTTTCTATGGATTAATGTATAAATGTTGCGTGACTTTATTCAATCTATACTATTTATGCATGAACTAAGTAATTATCTATTTTTGCGAAGATAAGGGTTAATTCTGTTATGATTTCTGATGAATTGGATAGATCTATGTGAAGGCAGATCTAGGGTTATTAATTAGTGCACGAAAGTAGATAGATTGTTTCTTTAGGGTCTATAAAGTCCATTCACAGACCTTTGTGAAGATCTAGAGGTCATTTTCCCATAATTGTAGTAGCAAGCCATAGAAGGATATAGATCTATGTGAAGAAAAATCTAAGATACAAGGGCTGAAGACCACTTATCACACTATCTTTGGATGCAGAAACCTAGTTCTAGCATCCCCCAATACTACTTCGGGTGAGGCTCCAGCTTGCACTATGCAGGTTGTTGCCAAAACGAACAACAATTAGGGTTTTCGTAGTTGGCGCAAACAACTTTGAACTTGGGTCAAGGCCCCTTAAGCCAACAAATGGTTATGTTGCCAGGACTGCGATCTATCTAAGAGATGTTCAATAAATGGTTCCCTACGAAGAAAGAGATTGACAAGTGAATTGATTGAAACGTGCATGTGTTCGCAACTCAAGATAAAATGAGCCCTAAATTATCCAAGGAATAGTGGTTGTAGAGATTTTTGTACCCAGATGAGATCAACGTGTTCTTCTGTTTCTTCCCTGAGGAACTACACAAGTGGTTGTCTATGTTCGTCGATAGTCACGGGACATGGAGGCTTGACAGTCCTATAGTATGGACCCCTAGTGTGACGTTTAGGGGCATCAGAAAGAAATATCACGTGGGATGTGGATCACTGGATTGACCGCACATTGGGAAGTTTCGTGACTTATTTCGCGATTGACATAAATATCATCTATAGCGAAGCAGAACGAAGGCTCTTTAAAGGACCGTGAGGTAAGTATTTGAAATCATTAAAAACTGGGATTAAAATGATGTTATGTGAAAAGACGGTTATGTAGTTACCTTAATGTTTGGGGCTATGTGAAGTGGGACATTCTTTAGAAGAAATGGAGGATCAAGCCTAGACTATAGTCGGCTCATTGAACCCCCTTCAAGTGACGATGAAGGGATGATGTTGACTACGTTGCGAAGTGTAGTTCATTTGATTACATGGGGTATCCTGAGGATACCTCATCCATCCTCTCCACCTCCACCTCATACACCTACACCTTCACCCGCTCCACCTCCACTTCCACCATTCAACATGGTGAACGTAATGAAAATCCCAAATTTTTAAAGGGGTAGGGAGCAAAGATCTCGAATACTTTTGGTTTGTCACAGGAGCTATATGGACAACACAACAAATTACGGATGATAACATTAAGAAAGTGAAATTGGTTACAACCTTACAGGATTGCACATTAACATCGTACATCAAGTATTGCACTGATTTCCTCAATGTGACGTTGACAGAGACCCAACAAGATTTGAATAAGGAGTTCAGTAAGCCTAAGTCAGAGGCACGGTCAGTAATTAAATTTAAGGAAATCTGACAGAAGATAGATGAGACACCTTGGGACTTTGATCAAAGGTTGAAATGCCTAATCAAGCAGGCCAATATGATAATCATGGATTCCCAGCATCACGACTGGTATATAGCATCGCTCTTGCCACACTTGAGAGTGCCTTTGTCACAACAAAAGAAGCAACACAAGATGAAGCTTTGGAAATTGCAATGAGGTTGGATGCTTCACCCATAGAGGATACAAACCTAGGAGTGAAACAAATTCACTCATAGATGGAAAGCCTACATTTGGAAGTGAAGAGCCTAAAGAAAGGAAAGGAGGCCTAGCTGGAGGTGCACACTAAGTTCCAACATTTGAAGTGTAAGAGCCATGGACATGATAAGTACCATTGCCTAGTGGATAAGAGCTATATTATATGGGAAGAGGTTGTTCCCCTTAAGCCAAATAACAACATGGGGCCACGTACGGGAGTTGCATTATGGTGCACTATCTGCTAGGTTATAGGACATTAGGCGACTGATAACTTCCATTTACTATAGAAGTTTGTACATACCCCTCTGCAGTTGTTTGGAAATTTTGGTAAATCTGTGGGACATGATGAGAACCATTGTAGAAGTTATGAGTTGATGGTGGATAGAGCCCCTACTTAACGAATGTAGGAATAAAATCGACCTTAGGATCAGGGTGGAGGAGGAGCACGTGGAAGATTCCAAGGTCAAGGACAACGAAGAGATGGCGGACTAGGTCGAGGGCATGGGAAAGTCATCTGTTATAACTATGGCGAAACAGGGAACTTTACACGAGATTGTACAAACCCCACACATCCCTTATTTTAGTATTGCTGACAGTTTGACCATGTCATAGAAGAATGCCCGATCCTTATGACAAATATCAAATAAAAGAAGGCGCAGCCTACACAGAATATACAGATGATGAGGGCTGAGCCCCGCGAAGAAGATCACAACGTAAATATAGTGACCAGAAGTGGTATGGAAACTAGTGCAGATAAAGGTAAGAAACATAAGGATGATGGATGGGTGTGCAAGGGTAATGAGAATTAAGTTGACCTTGATCTTAATCACGCTAAAGAAACCTTCATGGAGGCAAAGAATAACTTCGTTGAGGCCTCTACCCCAAGAAGTCAAGAGAAAATTTTAGAGACTAGTGCGACACAAGATGTAAATCCTTCAATGCTATATACTTTTATGAAGACTTGTATGAAGTTACTATGCGATCAGAAAGCAATAGAAGGGTTGCAAGAGTTAATAGACAAGTGCACTGATAAAGAAAAGACTCCTACGAAACAACACATAGTGAGAAACATTGATAAGAATAAGAAGCGAAAGGGGTAAGATATGAGGTTGACCGCGCAAATATGTGAATATGAAATGGACCAGGTAATCTTCGATTTGGGGTATGATGCGAATTTCCTCCTTAAGTAGACATGGGAAAGGATGGGGAGACCTCCGCTGCAGTGGTCTCCTATTCAGTTTCAAATGGAAAATCAACAAAATATTATCCCTATGGGGCACTTATATGGTATAGCAGTGGACATTGAGGGCGCAAGCGCGTTGGCTAACTTTGAGGTCATTGAAATTGTGGATGATAGTAACCCATACGCCCTACTTCTAGGAATTGACTGGGCTATTTATATGAATGGGGTAATCAACTTGAAGAAGCAGAAGATGACCTTTGAGAAGAAGTTTCTTAGGGTTGTGGTGCCATTAGAACTTGCAGAAGGAGCACGTTACATTGATCATGTTCACGACTATGTAGAAATTGATGATGATCTGGATCAAATATACAAGATAACAACATGAGATGAATATTGGATCAATCCTACAGCTGATGAACGAATTTCATGGGACAGGGATAGCTCTTGCACCTCAAAATTGGATGAAGAGCTTGAACATTGGCAGAATCGGTTACATGAAGTATCTATGCTCCATTGCAATATGATGACCAAGTCACTGTGGTGTGTCTCGACTTAGGTAAGAAATCTTCCACATTAAGATGGTTTGACTAATGTGGAGCTATTTTTGGATGGATTTAAAATGGAATTACCAGAAGAACATCGCTTCTAGGCACAGGAATTAGCATTGCACGCTACGCTTGCTCATTGGTGGGGTTCGCACAAGGAAACCTTTGTGGGATAGAAGGAATACTAAAGGATGATGAAGTTGAGGTTTGGATATGATAATAATTGGATGACGGAAAAGTACAGTGGGAAGGATGATCCACACAATCATTTAGCATAATGGACTAAGGCCTGGGGAACATAACTGGTATTTGGAGATGGAGCTTCGGCATAGTACACACGAATGGGACATTTTAAGGGAAATTTTTATACTAAATTTCAGCTTTGAAGATGGGTTTGAGAGCATTGATGAAGGGAAATGAGAGATAAAAGTCACTATATTCAAAATGTCGAAGGAATTGGTATAATGGGCTTAGCCAGATTGGAGTACACAGCTGCGCCATGCACTAGAGTCTTACAATGTGACGGTCGAAGAAGAAGAAGAAGATCCACAAAATATCACCATTCTGGAGATAGAAGGACAACATGAAGTCGAAGGACCAAAGGTGGAAAACCCGAATATATCAGAACCTTTGAAAACCTGACAAGTAAACATTGGATTCGAAGAAGAACCTAAGTTCGTGAAGATATGCAACTATTGGGACGAAGATACGGTTGATAAGGTAGTTGGGTTGCTGCACGAGTACCAAGATTTATTCCCAACAAAGTTTTCATATTTGAAGGATCATAGTATATTTAGGTGTTATGAAGATTACGTTGAAGCCAGATGCGAAGCCTGTTAAGCTGAGGCCTTATCAGCTAAATCCAAAATATAAAGAGAATATGCGCTAAGAACTGGATAAGATGTTGGATGTTGGTATTATTGATCCAGTACAGAAATCTGAATGGGTGAGCCCGATGGTGGTCCAAGAGAACAAATATAATGGAAAATTTTGTATCTATGTAGATCTGAGAAAGCTGAATGATGCATGCTTGCACGATCCATTTCCAACACCGTTTACTAATGAAGTATTAGAGAATGTTGGTGGACTGGAAGCATATTCATTTACTGATGTTTTTTTAGGATATCATCAAATAAATATCGTGCCAGAAGATTGAAGTGAGACAACATTCACGATGGAGTGGGGTTGCTTTCAATATACCATAATTCCCTTTAGATTGAAGAATGTGCCTGGAATTTTCTCCCTAGTAATTGCAGTTTTCCAAGAGTTTGTTCATAAATTCATGGCAGTGTATTTTGATGATTGGAATGCGTTTGGGTTTTTGAAGCACTATGTTGCGATTTTATGCCTTATGTTGGATACTTGTCGAAGGTATCAGATCGCGCTGAACTTGAAGAAGTGCATACTCTGTGTGCCCTTTGGAATTTTGCTCGACCGTGTTGTATGTAAGTAGGGATTGATGATGGACCCTGCAAAGATAGATTGTGAATTTGGAAGCTCCTAGGAATGTGAAATAACTGCGTGACATTAGGGAACACAGGGTATTACAAGAAGTTTATTAAGGCATTTTCTCAGATAATCACACTGATGGAGAAATTATTAAAGAAAGATGCAATGTTTTGTTGGGATGAAGACTGTCAGTGTAGTTTGGATGTCTTGAAGGAAAAGATGGTGACAACGCCTATTTTTGTGATTCCGAACTAGAAGAAATAGTTCCATGTGCATGTAGATGCCTCTTCCATTATGCTTAGAGAAATATTAACATAGGCAGACAAAGGAGAGATTGATCATCTGATAGCCTTCGGGGGCAAAAATTTATCCAAAGCTGAGAAGAATTACTCCACTACAGAGTGCGAAGGGTTGGTGATGGTCTACGTATTGTATACATTTAGGAATTATTTGTTGGGTGGACAATTTAAAATGTATACAAATCACTCCGCACTGAAGTACCTGGTCAATAAGCTTGTGTTGTGGGGGAAGATATGCCAATGGTTACTTTTTTTTAGGAATATGACTTTGAAGTAATTGTGAAGCTTGGAAGGTTGAATGGAGGACCAGACCATGTAGGTTTTAACCCCATACATAAATTACCTGCATACGAATTCTAAATCATAGGAAAAATAAAAATGTGAGAGCATAACACATAAAACACATATACATAGAGATTTCCCACTGGATCTCAAAACCGAGACTACCAGCTTGATTTT
>APFE031473136.1:44161-65494 GCA_000404065.3 Pinus taeda
AATAACCCAACCCAACTCAATCATGGTGATGGAGTGAAAGTGTCATGTTCAAGAGCGACTTGCTACCAATAATATTTCTTCAAGTTTTCTTCCCAAATTTTCCCCAGTCATTGCTGACCAGTACCTCTTTATTTTTGTCAAGCTTGAGGAGGATAACATATGCTTTTTCTATAATTTGCCCTTCGGGCAAACCCATCGCTATGTTTTAATGAGCCTAGCAATAGTGAAACTTGTTCTTGTTTGCATGGACAAGTTTGTCGCTATTGGTTTTAATGAGTTTAACGACAAAGATAACTCGGTCCTTTTTCAATTTTAGAGAGTCTAAAAAGGGATGGAAAGAAAACTCCAGGATCCCTTTTTCGTCATGTAATCCCTTAAGTTCGAAAAACTGTAAAATAATATGAAAGGGATGACTTGTCGATATTTTTAATGAGCTGAACAAGACAAGAACTCGATATTTTTGTGTAATAATCCCTCAGGTCCAAAAACATTAAAATATAGAGGAGGGATAGCACTTCCGGTCATTTTAACGAGCTGGAGAGGCCAATTGCTCGGCAATATTTTCATATTTTACGAGTCAGATGAAAAGAGCTTAAAGCAGACTCATTTTTTGAGGAACGACTGATATTTACAGGTAGCAACTGGTTGCAGGTAAGGTTTGGAACTTTCCAATCATGGCAGTCTAAAGAAGATTGCTAACAGAATCACTCGTCGTAGTTGTTCCTCAAACGGGGTAAACAATCAAATGGAGGCATATGATCGGCTAAAATAGAGTGGAGGTGATGGTAAGAACATGACCAAGGCCCAAAAGCTGATGATAATGTGATTGCATGGTTATCTACCGAAGGTGGGTTCATTTTTTAATGAGATTAAACTCTAGTGGAACACATGCTCATTGCTAGGTTTAATTTTTAACAAGCTTGAACTTTGCGTAAAACTGCTCGTTCCAGTCATATAATAAGGATGTCTCATTGATAGGTTCAATTTTTAGGGAGCTTGCACCATTTGAAACTTTGCTCTAGATCCTTTCTTTATGTAATCTAGGAATGACCAATCATATGAGTTTAAAGGGTTAAGAACCTACAATCTAAGAAAATAAATGGTCACTTTTCACTTTCATGCGAAAAGGTTTGCATGCCCCGGTTATAATGAACTCGAGTTTCTAGGTTACCCTTCAATTTGCAGACAAAACATTTGTTCTGTCGGGAAAGGCCTACCTTCTGCCGGAGGTATCTTATTCCAGTCTAATCCCATTTTCCTAAATGGACGAGTGTATCAGACTAGTCATATTCCTACACGGAAACCCACCTTATAACTGGGGTCTTCCTGCCGAAGCAGACTAGGGTGCATGCCCCCTGGGTTTCAGTCACAATCACCGAATCACTCGCACTCATCAAGTGCATGGAATGGAGACTGATGAGACATTCCTTGTGTAAAAAGACCAGTTAAGGATGGCATTTTACTATTAGCTATGTGTGAGCCGGGGAATGAAAGCTGGTCTACGAGCTGGACCACTCTGCCTTCATGCGGAAAACACATTACTCAAAAGAGTGAGGAGACAATGGCTCCCATGCTATAAATGTAGTCACGCCCAAGGAGTAGATTGTAATCTGAAGGTCCTTCGACTACCATTACATTCAGATAAATGGTTTTCCTTCTCAAATTTATAGGACAATTTGGAAGGATCCCTAATAGTCGACTGGTTCCTTTATCGAAGCCTGTCATATTTCGCATCTCAGGTAGAAGTGATGGAAAACCAAGCGCTTTCCAAGGAATTGAGGAAAGGATACTCATAGAAGCCCCTTCATCTATGATAGTACTGACCATGACCATTTTGTAAGCTTGTACTATTATCCAGAATGGTACATTAGATGGTAGATGGGGTTTGCCTAGTAGATTCAAGTCGAAGGAAACGACTAGGTTGCTTGGAGGTGGGACTGAATAAACGGCTAGATACAACTCTTATGAACTTCCTTCCTGCAGTAAAGGAATGGGTATATTTCCCCCATGTTCATTGGAGTCTGTGTTTACAAAGAGGATTTGAATGGTGTTGTTCTCATTCTCTTTGGTGACTATATCATCTGAAGGTGGACCTTCTAAAGACAAGACTGGGTTGACTACCATCTCGACCTGTTGACTTTGGTCTGGTGTGGACTCAAAGGGTTTATCTTCCATGATAGATGCTTCGATCGACCACAAAGGTGTGTTAGCCAGATTTTCAACTAGTGATTGACTCGGTAAGAGTTTCTTGTATCCAAGAGGAAGACGTAGCGGTGAAGAGGACGGTTATCCGAGACTCTTTTAGCTTCATATAGGAAGGGACAACAGTGGATGGCATGATCACCTTCACACAGTCTACAAGCAATTTTAGATCTTCCTCTCTGTCTAGTGACTTCATTTTCACTAGTTGATTGTGTACTTTCAACGTGATTGTTAGAGGTTGAGGACACCGCATTGTGCAAGTGGGGAGACCAGTCCCTTAAGATCTGTGGGATGCAAGGAAAATCTCGATGATAGTGGTCTCCTTTGCAAATTACACATGGAGATTTAGGTTTGGACGGTGCCATGTGTGGATTTTTGCTAGATGATGTATGGTTTCCCCTTTTGGCAATTGGCTCCTTCTTCTTCTTCTCAGTTACTTGGTTTTCAGTTTTACCAACTTTACCAAGAGAAGAGGAAGGAGGAGAGGGAGAAACAAAAGAAGTAGAAGGTTGGGGGGTAAATTTAGTATCATCTGGTTACTGATTTGATTGCTCAAGAATTACAGTGCTTTGAATGCCAGTGGTCGATAAGAGCCATACTGGCAGGCCAATCTGCAGTCCTGGAAGGGACAATGTGACCACATGAGGTGCACCAACATCTCCCCAAGAGGAGAAAGGACTAGGATTTCCCCCAAGGGGAAATCCTTGGTTGGTGGAATCCCTTTTCTCAACCTAAGATCAACGAGGGAATAGTGACGTTATTCCATTTAAAATAAATTTTATGACGCTTTGACACAACTTGCTTTTTCAATTTTAAAGAGTCGAGAAAAAGATAAAGATGACTCTAGTCACCTTCGATTTTTAATGAGTCTGAAGTGACAAGTGCTTAAATGGATCTTTTGCTTTAAGGAGTCTGAAAAGGAATGAAAGAGACTACTCTAGAAATCTAGATAGAGGGCTTACCAAACCAATCGCAAAACTGCAGAATACTTTTTACAGTACGACAGTCAATCTTCCCGAATGTTGTGTTCAGTGCATTGCGATCGATAGGGCAACATAGATGGCTTCCTAAGGATAAAGGATATAGCCTATTGTGGTCTCCCAATATATACTCGATGGAGCACAAGTTCGTACTAGCACTTGTCATCTCAAAGAGGAGGAATCACCCAACCGACGATGAAAGCGACAGTTACCAGGCTTTATGATATCAGAATACGTCTCTAGCCTAGACTTCTAAATATTGTGTGTTAGGTTCCAAAGAATTTTTATGTTCATTGAATTTATTTTATAGTTTATCTTTCTTAAGAAGTTTTCCTTTAAGGTTCACTGTGTGATGTAGATATACAATTCCTAAAAATGCAATCTAAGATGATAAACAGTCATTTACTCTTCTTTTTTCAATGATAATCCTAGCTACTAAGGAAAGAGACGAGATTTTTTCAACATAGAGCAGAGAGCACACACTAGATGCACTGTCCTGAATCAAAATAAACAAGCAGTCTAAATGCAAATGCACATGCATGTATTTTTTTTCCGCTTTCTTAACGTGTGGATGAAAAAAAGAATGCTAAGTACAAATCTGAACTATCTTTTCTTTCAAAGCGACAATACTAACAATTTTCTCTTCAAAATACAAAAGGAAGACAGTGACGACACTTTGTGATTTTGAATTGAAAACTGCTTTCGACACTTGAAATACTATTAATTCAAATCAAATACAAGAGTAACAATGTAATCAACCATCAAACAAAATAGGATTCTTTTCTTTGACTGAAAACGACACTTGCGACACTTCCAAATCGAAAGACGACAATGCAATTAAGCTACTTTTTTGTAAATGAGAACTGTAAATGGAAAAAAAATACATAAAAACATTCACAATTCTTTGTACAATGGAGGCTGAATAATGCAAAGGAAAGGATTTTCAACAGTGTTATACTGATCATAGACAACAAAACTCCTGAATAAAGCTTAAAGAGAGTGAAGAAAAACCAAAATATGGAGGCAGAAACAATCTTATCTGATCATCACACATATAACACAGGGAAACAGGGATGCATCTCACCTACTACACGCAGGAGGTGCGATGCATCTAGATTGCCTAAAGGAGACAATGCGATGGTCCAAGGAGGAGACTTTAACTTGGCTTTTGGTCACAATTTGCAATTTAGTTCAAGGATTTAGGTCGAGCTAATGATAGTCAATAAATATAAATCATAGGGGTTGATCTAATGAGGTTACTTGAGCCACCACTAGGGAAATTAGGATGTTTGCAAATCAATTGTTCAGTTTATAAACAAAACCAGGACATGGACTGAGGCAACATTGATCTACTTTGCACTTGAATATCAAATGCAATTCAAAGGATAGCTGGCTTAACTTCAGCCTCCATCTGTAGTTTATAAAGCAAACAAATATAGACAAGCAAACAAGCTATTCGCTCCCCAGTGGAGTCACCATTTTGTTATCAGGAAATCTAATGTCCATTTAGAGCTACTAGTCCCACTAAGACAAGTAGCTATCTTAGAAACAAACAAATTAAAGTTACTTGTGATTTCCTTTATGAGAAGTAGATGAGAGAGAAGCAGAGAGTACCAATCTCAGTCTTTCGCTTGGCTCCTTGCTTGTTTGCTCTCCCCTCTGACAGATTTTTGCCGCTCCTTCCTTGCTTATCCCGCTTCAAAGAGAACCTTTAAAGTCAAAGCAACATAAAACCATCAAAGCACAGGGATCTACAATCATAAACAATATAGGACCAGATATATATTGACCACAAAAATGCATATATCAACTCAAACATACAAGAATGTGGAGGAAAACTCAAATATATTTATTGATAGAAAGAGTAGAAGAGAGGATTACAACCATTGATCTGACCCAACATCATCCTCCCAGCATGAAAGCCCCTGTTCACCTCATGAAAAGTTTAGATCACCCAACACTATGATGTTCCACAAAGAAACCAACAACACTTCCTTACAAAATACAAAATTCCAGCCTTTGGATCATTAGGATGAGGGATCCATATATAGATGTTTGCAAGTGGGAGAGTCAACTTCTGGGATTGTGATTAGTGTCATTTCTCTGATAGTTCTCACTTCCACTTGGAGATTTCATGATCTCTTACTCATCCTTGGGCAAATTTAGAGAGGCAAGTGTCACAGGAGAAGTTTCTGGAAGATTCCATGATCATCCACCTTGCAAACTGTCTCTTCCATTTGTCTACTCTCGCTTATCGCACCCTACAGAAGGGATTTCCAGTATGCATTGCACTTTTTGCATGTGGCAGGTGAGATGCATCACACCCTTAGCACTGAGCAATCTTTATGGTCCAGTTTTGACCAGGTTTGAGCAATTTTTCATGGAGAACTTATGGGAGAAGATGTAATCCGTTGATTTTTCTCCTTTAGGGTATGAAGCAACACTTTTAGGGACTTAGAAGCCCTTGGTTTATGGACATATGTGATTGGGGTTGCAGCGCCTAAATATGTCTATAACAATCATACCCTATTTTCCAAAGTTCCCTCAACCCCACGAGCCCTCCATCTCAATTCCTCACTATGGGAGCTCAAACAAGGAGGAAGAGTTGGCTTAGTATCTTTTATTAGAGTTTTTATCGCCTAGATTGACCTTAGGTTGAAGGGAGGCAATTCTAGGGTAACCACAAACCACGCTTAACCTGGTAGCTAGCCCTACTAGGCCAGGAGATGGCTCTCTCCTTATGAATCTCAGTCAAGATGACTAGATTAGGAACAATAGTTTATGCTAGATATAGTAGCTCAAGGTTTTTGATTGAATTTGTTGGTGTTTTTTGCCATATCAAGAGGAGCCGAGCAATTTAGGTCTGGGTAACTAAGTCAAACTTGCAGGGGATTCTATGGGGCAAGTTAGGTATGATATTCAACACCTTAAGCTTGATGAGGTGAAAGGATAGACTAGTGAGGAGCTAAGAAGGGCCTAAACAAGTCAAGAATCCTTCCTAAACAAAATAGAAAACATGAAATACTGGTGTTTTCCCAAGGCAAAGCATTAAAACCTAATGTATTTCGCCTATCTGACTTGAAAACAACCAGTTAGAAGAAATTATATGAAAGAGGCATACATAAATCACATGAGAACATATTAACAGAAGAAGAAACACATGCTAAAGGCCATACCATAGGTATCCCATAAAAATAGCTGCAAGTTTATTAGTTTCCTGCCACAACTGCTACAAAATGATAAGTGTTCAGCACATGAGCATCCAGTTGAATCCAAAACTTGCAAATGAGAAAGAAAATACATAATATAGACATTTAAATCCCTCATCCTAACCATCAAGGGTCGAAGCCATGAGAATAAGAGTTGTTTCAACCATTTCCAAACAAGGACTAGGAATATAGGCAGTCAAACAACTTGCCTCTAAAAGTAGGGAAACTGATTCATTTTCCTCAAAACCACCTCTAAGTAATGAATCTACCCTATAACACTATTTTACCATTACATTTACATGCCATGTCATCAATTACATCACTAAAATCATCCATGAGGAGAGAGAATTCAAATTCACAGTCAAAACAGGCAAATTTTGATTTTCTGAGCAAAATGGTCAAAAGCTCAACGCCACTGGCCAGAAGCATAGCGCCATTTTCAAGTCACTTTTGGAGGCCTTCCCCTTAGACATAGTGAGCCCATGATAGCTCATTGGAAAGGTATTCAAGTCTCGTTTCTATAACACTTGGAATTTGTGCATTTGGAGGTAGGCTGCCCCCTCACAATTTTAATATCCCAAGACTGCTTTTTTGTGTCCAAAAAGAGGCAGAGAGGTCATTTTTTGGTAGTTTTTGGACCTTTTGGTGACCCAGATCTGCTCCAAAACTTCTAAAAATTTCCAGGGTGCATGTCCTAATCATCCTAAATCCAAAAAATGCCAACCTTTTCTCCAACTGATGCCCGAGGAAATAGCACAGCACCCTGGGCAAATTTTCTGTGTTGTGAATTTCAAAATTTCAAAAATGCAAAAAGTTCTCAAAATTTGCCCAAATTTGGCATGGAGCACCACCATCAAGTGGTTTTGTTTGAAAAAGAAGATTTATCCAATATTTTGATTCTATCTTCCTCCTTTTTTCCTTCCAAAATTCTCCTTAGCCTAGCCTTTAACTTCCTGATCCTCATGTTACAGATTTTGTTACAAGCCATGTAATGGTATGCCATGTGTCAGAGCATTTTCTTGTCCCTGTTGGCCTTCTCAATTAATCCTTCAAGATGCATGTTGACCCTCTCAAGCCATGTTTCCCAATCTTGTTTAATTTCTTGCTCAATGGGAGTCAAAGTGACATGAGCCTATTTGTCACATTGCTTCTTCAGTTTCATAATTTCAAGCTCCATGAGGCCTTGTTTATCATTAAATTGTTTGTTCTCCTGTTCTAAATATGTGATGATATATCTAGCTCTTACGAGTTTTTCCATCAACCTTTGAATATGTGCATCATTTTCCCTCATAAGCACGTTTTTAGTTGAAGTTTCATATTGATTTTCTAAATCAATGATCTCTACTCCATGATGGGTATGGTGCTATGGGCAATGGTTTGGAGGAATGGGTGTAAATGAAAGTGTGGGAAAAAAATTATGAGTGAGGGGGTTTTGGGAGTGACAAGTAAATTATAGGATAGGATAGCAATAGTGGGGAAGAGGGTTTTAGCTTTTGAAATGAGTGGTAGGAAAACTAAGGTTTACCATAGAAATTATGGTTTTAATTTCAAAGATGGAAAAACCAAGAAAATCTTAACATGAACACCCTAAACAATAAGAGACATGGTATACTTACTTTTCAAAAGGGAAAATTGAAGGAAATTTGATGAATTTTGGTGGCATGAAGTGTTTTTAGGCTTTTCTGGTCAAAGCGCAGTGCCACCTATAGGAGCGTAGCACCGGCCTAGAAGTGCAACGCTCGTGTAATTTAACACTGGGTAGAAACTCTAGGAGTGAAACGCCACTTTCTAGAAGCACAACACCTTTTTCAGGCAACTTTTGGAGGCCTTATGAATGTCCAAATTGGGTGTGGGATAGCTCGTTGGAAATCTTGGTGAGTCTACTTTCTAGAACATCTTTAATTTTTCAATTTGGAGTTCAGTTGCCCTGTCAAAAGCTCAATCTCCAAAGACTGGTCAAAATATGCAGAATGAGGCTACCAAAATGTAGAGTGATTTTGAAGTCAACTTTAGGAGGTCTTCCTCAAATCAAAATTGAGCTCAAGATGGCTCATTGGAAATATATCTATGTCTAGTTATCATTTGACTCATCAAGAAAATCATTTGGTTACACTAGAAAGGAGAAATATTGATTTTCCCAAGGTCACTCCAAAAGAGCATCAACTCTCCTGAAGCAAATGCAGTTTTGACATTTCTCTAGAACCATGACACTTGTGAAAAAATTGAAGGAGGTATTTCTTCCTTGGCCTATTTTGGAAGAAAACCTCTCTCACTTCTTCCAAATTATGTCCTGTTTGGTCTAGAACATAGTTTGAAGAAAAACCGACCCTATGTGTGGCAAATGATTTGTCCCTTGGAATGACTTATTGAAAAATGATGGAGACATAATGTGTAGGAGTTGTAATGGCCTCATACTCACTTAAATGACCTCCCTTATGCCTCATATACTCAGATGTCTCTGATTCCATAGTCAACCCTAGCTCAATGGGTGAGGAAATTAGGGTTTAGTGCTTGTTTCTCTTTTGCTTTTGCAGGTGAATTGGTGCTCATGATGACTTGATTTTTGTAGTGGCAGGTGCTTGGAAACATCATTAGGTGCTTAGGAGTAGCTGGGAACCAATATTACATATGGAAACATAAAATTACATAAGAAATGAAGATAACTACATTAGGCTTTCGAAATAATAACTTATGAATTTGGTGATCATTATTGGCATCCTCATGTCTTTGCTGATCATTATTGGTATGTAATTATTGGATTTGACCATGGTGGGGCCCTAAAACCTAATGAGACCAAACCATAAGACCTAATAAAATGAATGGAAAATTGGACATGAGCCATGACTGAAATATATGAAAGAGGATCAACAAGTACAGATCATGAGGGAAAAATTTGAAGAAAACCCTACCATCAGTGAATCCATGACCTAATGGAATGCAAAATTATCAGTATGGGACTCCTACTATGAAATGCAAAAGAGCATATTTTAATCACTGATGGCAGTGTGAAGACACTGACACTAACATTGGCTCCAATGGGGATGGTAGCTCCTTGGAGGTGCCAAGAACACCATAGACCCAGTAGCCTTATCCATTGTTCATGGAGTAAAAAAAGTCAATCTGAAATACATGACTGAATACTGATGACCCAAAGACACAAACTGACTTTTACTCAACTAAAAATTGACTTGATACTACAAACTAGAAAAGATGCTCAAAATGCATCTTGTTCAATAAAACCTACTCTAATTGTTCCATTCAGCACCTGATCAGGTGAAATGAAACAACCAATGCAACCAAGTAAGCATTATGGCTACTATTTGAATTCTCCGCAAGTGCTTGTTTATGAGCAAGAAGAGAGAACTACTGAAATGCAACTCCCATGAAAACTTGTAAACAGATCCAAATTTTCCCAGATTGAATAATATGGATTCCTTATCTAACTCCAAAAACACTGCATAAGGATCTTGAAATTCATGTGCATTGGGACTTAACTCATCCAATGGATTACTTTTCTTCTCCTCATACCATGAATGCAAACTTTCATCTGATCTTTAAGATGAGACTCCTGCTGAAAATGACAAAGAAACTGGCTACCGGATCAAGTTTGTATCAATACTTATTTCAAGCTCACAGTTCGCTAATGGAGAAGGATTTTCATTACAGATATCATCCAACAAATCAGCTATTGGATCGTGAAAAACTTGAAAAGACTGTTGCAACCCATTTTCTATTAGTTCTAGCAAGATTGCAAGATTTTCTATGGGCTGCTCATTTAAAGATATGTTATGCAAAATTCCATTCAAAAATGGAAATGATTCAAAACATAATGGTACAAAATCATCTTGCATCATTTGATAATGTGTTCCAGCTTCCAAGTCTTCATCTTCAGCCTGACATTGAATGACATTCAGGGGCAGAAAATCTAGATATGGGGAGTCTTGAACAAGGATTTCATTGCCCACTAGATGGTCCAGATCAAAACTTATTGACATTTGATTTCTGATTGCACGAAAGTTGTCTCTGATGAACTAAAATGAAGTAAAACAAAAAGGCAAATATCCTTCACTTACTTCAAAATTTTCTGCACTTTCCTCCTCACTTCCATGGCTGATATTCAATGGTTGATCACTGTATTTGAGCTTAAAGTGAACTTCCTCCTTCCACAAACCAGATGTTTATTTGTCTACAAGATTAGCTTCTGTTTGGAGAACATAATCATCATCATACTGATCAAACTTAGGGAAATCATTAGTATAAAACACATCATCAAGCATACATGTCATATCAACAGATTTCTCTTATCCAAGTTGATCTGTAAAACAATCATTATCAGATCTATGACAACTGGGATAATAAAGAAAATGTTTTGGATCAACCACTTTTTCTTCTTCAATCAGTGAGCCATGGTCTTGAACATCATACTCTTTCCTTATGGTGATTTTTTGCATCATCTTTTCCACTGCACTTACCAAAATGTCGAGCTTTACCTCTAAAGATGCCGATTCCTCTGGATCTATGTTCTTCATCTTTTCTTCCTTCAACTTTTCCCTTCTGATCAGTAGATTAGCCTCTACATCTACTGCACTATTCTGCATCTCTTCAAGTGTTGTAAGGTTCCTTTCCCTCAGCTGAAACTCCATTTCCGGATCAAAGGTTTCTGGGTAGTGTAAGAGAGCAGATGCAAGAGGAGGTCTTATATTAATTAACATAAAAAATAGACTTGGTTAAACCTAGCAGAAAATTGTTGCACTGTCTCCCCTAGCAGTCTTTTCAACTAGTTATATTCTTCTAGAATCAAGAAAGGGTTCTGTCTGACCACCCACTTGTCGAGGAAAACTTTGACGGACTGCTGGAAATCTGAGATGTTTGCATCAGGCAGGGTTTTTAACTAACTCTTGACTTTGCCTTGCAAAGAAAGAGAAAAAATCCTAATACTGAAATCCTCTTCATCAACTTCAAAAAGGTCAATAAAAGACTCAAAATTTAGTACATGTCTCTCAGCAGAGATGTTTCCACATTCACCGTCAAATCTTGGAAGATATAGGTAATGATTTTTAGGGAAAGCATGGGATATATGAGGTAAAATTAGAGGTTTGTATCTATCTAGAATTTTACAAGGTATCGGAGTATATACAAAAGTTGTAGAATCAGTCTTGGTCTCTTGAGGATCATCATTTTGAAGACGGTCATCATAAGATTCAGAAGAAGGGTCTTGATCAAGATCAAAGGCATGCGAATATTTTGTATTCACAATCTCCAAAGGGAATGAATCAAATGCAGGTCTAGGATCTTGCCCCAAATATAGTATACTTTGTAAAGCCTTCTTGACATTCTTGGGAAAAGAGAAGAAATAATTTATAACAAAGAACATAATGTCTTGTATGAAATTCCAAATTGAATACCTGATCTTTCCATATTGTCCTTTCATGTTTCTACTGGTCGGGTTCATCCTCTAGTGGAGTCCTTAGATCTAATCTTGAAACTGATTCGCAGTGGCAGGTGCTTGGCAACATCATTAGATGCTTAGGAGTAGTTGGGAACCAACATCACATATGGAAACATAAAATTACGTAAGAAATGAAGATAAAAACAAAATACTCTATTTTCACCTCAAAACAAGTTTTGAGGTGAGAACTACATTAGGCTTTCGAAATAATAACAAATTATGACTTTACCCATCAATATTGGCCTCCTCATGTGCTTGTTGACCATTATTAACATATAATAACTAAATTTGACCATGGAGGAAACCCTAAGACCTAATGAGACCAAACCCTAGGATTTGATGAAATGGACTGCAAAATGAACATGAATCATGACTGAAAAGTATGAAAGAAGATCAACAAGTACATATCATGAGGGAAAAACTAAAGTAAACCCTACCATCAGTGGATCCATTACCTAATGGAATGACTTAGCAGTATGGGACTCCTACTATGAAATGCAAAAGCGCAGATTTTGATCACTGATGGCAGTGTGAAGACACTGACACTAACATTGGCTCCAATGGGGATGGTAGCTCCTTGGAGGTGCCAAGAACATCGTAGACCTAGTAGCCTTATCCATTGGGCATGGAGTCAAAAACACAAACTGAAATGCATGACTGAAAATTGATGACTTGACGACACAAACTGACTTTGAAACTGTCTTGAAAATGACTGAAAAAATAACTTAAGACTTACTTAACTGGAACAAGTACTTACAAAGATTTTTAATGGCAGCAAACCATCGAGATGTGAGGGCTTCAAATCATGATGAAAACCACTTTCCTACGGATGAAATATGTACAATCATGTGAAGTAGGCCTTCCAATGTAACCAATCCAGTAGATGGTTACTCACTGAAATCCTGCTCTCACTTTCTCCAAGCAGGTAGAATGATGTACATGTAGGCAACTTACAATAACAACAGAAACCAAGGCTTATGCTAATGAACCAGGAAAAATTCATCTTCTCTAATGCTTGCAAAAGTATAGCAAAGGGATCCTGAAAATCCTAAAGCACTAGCCTGTCTCGAGATCCAACAGTAAAGATACAAGTACTCCCTTCATCATGATCTGAAAGAACAGTTGGTTGTTGATTGATAGGAAGGCATAGAAAAGTATAAGCTTCTACTATATGAGTGTTGGTTGTAAATTCCTTGACCATGGGAAATTCTGACTCGATTTCTGGCATATTGTCTCTCTCAGGATCATACTCCTTAATTTCATAGTCTAAGCCTTTCTTAAACAGAACACCTTCTTCAAGATTATCAAACATGAGAGCCCTATCATCTTCATGAAGGAAAAAAATATTTGTTCGTTGATGTATAAATTTAATTTCAAGACTGTCCTCATTTTCAAAAGTGGAAGAATCTTCACTAACACCTTCTTAACGATGTGAGCACTGCAAACCTACATTAGCTTGGGCTGTAACATGACCTTTTTAGGAGTTGATCTATCTCATCTTCTGATAGAGGAGAGAATACTTTTTGTTTTCTTTGGCTAAAATAGTAATTGTCTTCTTTCCCTCCTAAAGATTCACAAGGTTGCTGAATATATTCATTAATTTCAAGCAAAGGAGTATATAAATTTTCTTCAAACTACTGATTTATTTCATGTGATTCATGCTGACCATAAAGATGAAAAATTCCTTCATCTTCAAGAAAAGAAGAAGCTATTGTATGTTGATTATGATCTTGTGTAACAAAGTGACTGGCTTTTTGAGACTGTAGTTGAAGGGAAAAATCAAAGAAGGCTTCAATGATTTCTTCATCATCACGATCTGAATCTAGACTAGGAATAGCCAACTTGACTTCATCACAATCTGAAATTGGAACTTGATTTTCTTGGGTACCATCTTCTGCAAGGATCATATCTGAAATAAGACCTTGTCTTCCATCATTTTCAATTGTACTAAGATCTTGAAACTACTGCAAATTTTCCTGAGCATCTTGACAAGTATCCTCTAAGCTCTCTTTATATTGCTAAAATGGATTTTCATACAGGGTTTGCATGATCTCATTGTCCATGAAGTCATCGTCTTCATAAATTTTCTCAAGATTTTCAATAAAACTATAAACATGTTTGCAACAGTTCTGAACTAAATTTAAGGATGGATAAGATTCTTTATATCTTTCAAAGAGCATGGTATGAAAATCTTTTAAACAGTAAATACAAGCAGGTGGAAAACTTTCATACCAAGATCGGGCTTCACCTTCCAGAGTGGCCATGAATATCTTCATCAAGCAGTCTTTAGGAAAATCAACCTTCAACTTGCGAATATGCATGTGAAATCTAACCAGATGTAAAGCAGCATCATTCTTATCATCATCTTTAAACATAGGCAAATTCCTTTGCCAATCTACCTTAGGAATTTTATTTGGGAAACCTGGAATGTGATCTCAGCTCATGGGAGCATACCTTCGAACAAGCGAATCCATTTTGATAACAATGAATTCACCAAGAAATTCTTCAGGCTACTGGTTCTTAAAGAGTGGAGTTTCCATAAAAATTCTGAAACATGGGATTTATTGACACTAGAGTCGCTAGGTGAATGATTTCAGACTTCTGGTGTCTGATCTTTGTCCACCATCAACTCTCAGATCTAAACTTGATACGTTTTACTGAGGAACATAAAACTACGTTCCCCAGTATGGTCGCCACTACGTTATCACCTAGATTTGCCTCAGGTTGAAGAATACAAGCTTCCAGGGTAACCATAAACCACTTAACCTCATAGCTAGCCCTACAAGGTCGAGAGAGGGCTCTTTCCTTTAGGATCTCAATCAAGGTGACTGGATTAGATAGGGATTTTAGGCTAGGTATAGTAGCTCGAAAGGTTTTGGTTGAATTTGTTGGTGTTTAGTGGATCAGATGGACCTGGGCAGTTTAGATCTGGGAAATTAGGTCAGAATGCAGGGTGTTCTATGGGGAAAGGTAGGTATAGGCTTTAACACTTTAAATTAAATGAAGTGAGGTGTCTAAGACTAGATAGGAGCTGATGAGGGCATGTGGCAATCATGGATCCTTCTCAAAGAGCAAAACACATAGAATACTGAATGATTTCCCAAGGTAGAGCACTACAAACAATGGATTCTACCTATCTATCTTGATATCATTCAATTAGAAGCAATGAAATAGATGATGGAATACATAAAATATGTAAAAAACTGATAAAAAAGAAGAAACTATGCTAAAACACCACACCACAAGGATCCCATAAAAATAGCTGCAATTCCTATTAATTTCCTTGCCAAACTGCTTAGAATGGTGTACAATCAAGCTCAGAGCATCAAATTGAGTCCCACACTTTAAAATGAAAAAGAAAATACATAATATAGACATAAAAACTACTCGACCTGACCACCAAGGGTCGAATCCATGAGAAGAGGGGTAGTTTCAACCATTTCCCAAGAACTGGAATATAGGCAATCAAACAACTTGCCTCTATAAGTAGGGAAACTAATTCATTAGCCTCAAAACCACCTCTAACTAATGAATCTACCTTCCAAAATTATTTTATCATCAAATTTACATGCCATGTCATTAATTACATGCGTAAAATCATTTATGAGGAGAGAGAAAACAAATCTATAGTCAAACCAGGCGAAATTTTGATTTTCTGGGCAAAATGGTCAAAAGCATAATGCCATTTTCCACCTGCTTTTGGAGGCCTTACCCTTAACCAAATTGAGCCCAAGATATCTCATTGGAAAGGTATTCAATTCTAGTTTCTGGAACAATTTGAATTTGTGAATTTGGAGGTCATTTACACCCTCAAAACTAGAATCACCCAAGACTGCTTATGTATGTCCAAAAAGAGGCAGAAAGGTCTTTTTTTGGTAGTTTTTGGACCTTTTCGTGACCCAGATTTGCTCTAAAACTTCTAAAACTTTCCAGGGTGTATGTTCTCATAATTATAAATCCAAAAATAAAAACTTTTTCTCCATCTGATGCTCCAGGAAATGGGCTAGTTTTCTACGTTGAAAATTTCAAAATTTGAAAAATGCAAAAAAATCTTCAAAACTTGCCCAAAATTGGCATGGGACACCACCATAAGCTTCTTTGATGGATTAGTGAGGCTTCAGCTAATATTTTCAACTTATCTTGCTCCTTTTTTCTCTCTAAGTCTCTCCTCAACCTAGCTTTTAGCGTCCTAATCCTCATATTGCAGATTTTATTGCAAGTCATGTAATGGTAGGCCATGTGTTGGAGCATCTTCTTATCCCTATTGACCTTCTCAATCAGCCCTTCAAGACGTATGTTGACCTTCTCAAGCCATGTTTCCCTATCATTCTCAATATCTTGCTCAATAGGAGTAAACTTGACATGAGCCTCTTTAGCCACTTGCCTGTTTGCTTTGATCATTTGCAGCTCCATGAGGACTTACTTGTCACTCAATTATTTGTTTTCTTGCTCTAAATATTTGATGATGAACTTGGCTCTCTATAAGTTGTTTGCTAGGGATTGTATTTTAGCTTCTCTTTCTTGAAAGATGAGGTCTTTGATGGTGTTTTCATCCTAAACCTCTAAGTCAATAATTCCACTTCCATGATGAGTGAAGTGTTGTTGTGGCTCCTCATGCTCGATAAGGTCAAAATCTCTTTCCTCCTCATCATCAAGATCTTCCTCTTTCACCTTTTCCTTGCCTTTGCTCAGCCGCTCAACCTGTACCTATTTTGTTGATGTAGAAGGAAAATCCCCTTCCACACCTTTTGGAGCAAACATTTTCCTATGGACTGATGATGAAGGAAAGGCCTCTTCCACATCTTGTGGAGCAAACACTTGCTTGGCAGCTGCAAAAAGTCTCCTTGTGCCTCTCTGATATGTTAAATACACTGGCACCTTAGGAGTTTTGGTTTTCTTGACCTCTTCCCTTGATTCTTCATAGCTGGAAGGCCCACCTTCTTCTTGATGCACTGGTGAAGGGATCTGTGGACCTTTGAAAATATCATGAGCAATAAAAGTCTCCCAAGGAATGTTATGAAGATTGAGCTAGTGAAGAACAATGATTTTGATCAAAGAGTAATGATAGATATTGTTCAACTGCTGAGGGTATGGTTTCCTCTGCAAAATGTGTTGCATTTTCTCAATGTTTCTAAACATGAAGGGAGATTCAACATCTTTACTCTAGTGAAATTCACATGAGGAGTCTAATATGATAGGTATACAACCGAGAGAACCTACCTTCACAAGTGAGCTACTTGATAATAATCCTCATGAAAGGAACATACCTATTTTCCAAAAACTTAAAGGAGAATAACCTCTTCACTTGATTTATGTATTTAGCCTTGATATAGGGCTCATAGTAACTCTCATCAAGGTCCTGAATTTTCTACCATTTCTCACCAACATTAGGGATTCTAGTGGCCTATGAATTGACAGCTGATGATATTGTGAAGGTTACTCCGGCAAGTGTCACCTCTGAACTCTCTCCACGATCTCGCAAAATTCAAAACATGCTTGATGCCTGAAAGAAGAAACTACAAGTGGGTAGGCCTGTAATTCCCTCAAGCTAGTGGGCTCCTCTTTGATCATTTTTCCTCCTTTATGGGACTTCCTCTGTTGTCTATGTCTCTCCATGGAACTATTAGTAACTGTCGCTTATTCATACTCATAATCACTGTCTCTATCCATTTTTTTCCTTTGGATTTGGACAATAAGGTTATATATGGATAGTTGTGGATAATTGATGTGGAGGAATGGAATGGGCAGAGTGTATGGATTAGGGGGTTTGGGAAAATGTGTGTGTGAATAGGGTTTAGGGAGAATGTATGTGGGAGTGGGGTTTAGGGAGAGTTTGAGTGGAGGAGAATGTATGTGAGAGTGGGGTTTAGGGAGAGTGTGAGTGGATTTTAGGGGAAAATAAAAATTGGATAGAGTAAGAAAACAATAATAGAGTGATTATTTCAATTGATGAGACAATTTGTAGGAAAACTAGGTTTTTGCCATAGAAACTAGGGTTTTGATTTTGGGGGTGAACAATCACAAAAACTTGATGTAAAAACCCTAAACCACAAGAGATTTTGATGTACTTACTTGAAAAAGAGGTAAACTTGGAAATTTGAGGTGAAATTAGAGTTTTGAGGTAATTTGGGGCTTTGTTGGACAAAACGCAGCGCCACCTATAGAAGCACAGTGCCACCTACTGAAGCGCAATGACACCTACAGAAGCACAGTGCCAACCCGAAAGTCAGTGCCTTTGTATTTTTACATTGCAAAAACTTGCTAGAAGCATAGGGCTTGGTTGAAAGTGCAGCGCCACCTCTCAGAAGCACAGCACCACTCCAAAACTCCAAAAACGCAGCACTTTGCTTTGTTTGCTCAATAACACTTGAAAATCAACCTTTGCTCTCTTCTTGGCTCCTTAATCTTCAATAATGACACAATGGCATGACACATAGGAGGATGGTTTTGTATAGTTTCACCTTTTTATTTTTTGTTTGTGAAAACCCACTTTTATAATGTCTATTTGTCTTTTACAATGTTCTGTTTTTCATGCTTTTTTTTTTTGGTTGGCAAGTGAAGTGATGCCCAAAATCACTTGATTTTTGTAGTGGTAGGTACTTGGCAGCATCATAAGCTTTAAGAGGAGCTTCCGAACAAATATTACATATAGAAACAATAAAATTACATCATGAATAAAGATAAAAAAACATAATACTCTGTTTTCACCTCAAAACAAGTTTTGAGGTGAGAACTACACTAAGCTTTGAAAATAACAAATTATGACTTTACCCATAATTATTGGACTCCTCATGTTCTTGCTAACCATTATTAACATCTAATCACTGAATTTGACCATGGAGGAAACCCTAAGACCTAATGAGACCAAAACCTAGGATTTGATGAAATGGACTGCAAAATGAACATGAATCCTGACTGAAAAGTGTGAAAGAAGATCAGCTAGTACATATCATGAGGGAAACATTGAAGTAAACACCATCAGTGGATCCATGACCTAATGGAATGAATCAACAGTATGGGACTCCTACTATGAAATTCAAAATAACAGATTTTGATCACTGATGGCAGTGTGAAGACACTGACACTAACAAGAGCTACTCTCATCATACTCAAATTCGGCATCTATTTGTCTCAATAGTAATTGTTTCTTATTAATACAGGACATCAAATAAAATATCATGTCAAAACATAAATAATCATATAAATCACAAAAGTATACCATAATCATCCTCCCTCTGAAGGAGGTGCCAACCACAAGCCTGAGCTTGTTTCGAACAACTGCACTTTTTTAACATATGAAAGTATCTCATTCCCAGCTATAAATATGGGACTTTCTACTAATCAGATCACAATGTATCCATGTCATATCCAGATCATGCTTGGATAACTCTCTAAGGATCTTCTTCATCCTACCTCACAGCTAGCCATGCTAGCAACATCGTATTCATGTTCAATTGTACTATGGACCTATCATCCAAGATATCATGGAAGATATCATACTAAAGCAACATCCAAGTGTGATTAACAATAATATTTATCAACAACAATACATCTATATAGTCACATATCTTAGGAGAACTATCTCAGTTTCAAAAATAGAATATCTCATGTAGATATTTCAAAGGATGCTAGGTGGAAGCCTTATGCGAATGAAGAATCTCCATCATGAATTTATTTAGGTTCTATGAACATCATGTGTGTGTGTGTGTGTGTGTGTGGATGTTCAAAATGGAACATAAATTCTTCAATCAACTATCAGATTCCATGTCAAGTTCAACATCTTGAACTTCAAACCGGAGTATCCAAGAATTTGCATTTTCATTACTCAAAAAATATTTTCAGATAGTTTTGCAATATGGAATTTCTTTCCCAAATTCCAGAAATTGATCCATCATGCCATGATACATCATTCCAAGCTTCAGAGGCCATCTCCCTCCTCCTTAGTTTATCAAAATCTCATCACCTTTCAAGAGTATACCATTAGGTCATAAAGCCAAAACCATTCTCTAAATCAGAGCCATACCTTGGAACTCATCATCCCGACTTCATCAAATGACTGTCCATTATGGACATATCTAGATCAAGGACCTTACTTCATGCAATGCTCTCTACAAGCATAATTCTTTGCTAAGCCAACATAATCATCCTTACATACATCAATGTTGTATCATCACATCAACAAAGTCAACTCATTAAAGTTTAGAAGTCAGATCACAACCATTATCAAAGTTATAAACATCATAGTATCAATTCCTTCAACCAGGTGACAGGTAGAGCACATATCATGGCTTGACTTCATCTATTATCATGGAAACAACTTGTCATCAACCATGCAATATAAATCCAAACTCTTTAAATTCATTCTCATAATCATAATACCAGTCATCTTGTCACTAGGTGAAAATGCATACATCAAGGATGAGTCATGCAGGTTCTGTTTTCATGTTGAATCACATCTATCATTACCTGAACCATTGTGATAGGACCAAGGAGGTCAATGCAGAAACATTTTTCCAAATACTCACATAAGTCATTATTCCCACATAGCATAGACATCAGGGAAAATAAAAAATCATCAGATCAAATCAGTAGACATTAGGTCAAGTCCAAATTCACTATCATAGAGAGATCTATCGTCAAATCATATCTCAATCATTAATTCAAAGTTATTTTCAAGCATCATGATGACACACTATTCATATATATCAATTATCCAAATCATGCCAACCTATTTTAGTACAGACATAGAGACATATCTATATGTTCTAGTCACTTGCAAACACAAGTCCAGTCTGCATGTTCATATTATGGAAAACTTTCAATCTTTTCTTGCTTGTAGATCTTACCACTATCTACAATACATTTGTGGTACTGACATATTCTAGGTGAACGTCCGATTTCATGCACAATACTTCATTTTTATGTGATCATCAATTTAACCCAACAAATTTAGAAAACATATTACAGTGGCAGAATATGTCAGAGATACCTTGATTCAAAGTTCAAACCACTTCGAAAAGATTCATGTGATGGTAAACTGTATTCAAACCCCTAGACACTCCCTTTAGGTTAGCATGTGAGTGTCTTTAGCTACCTGGATGCTCTTTGGGCCTTCACATGCATGCGTCTAGGGATGTGCTTTCCCAGTTCCGTGACTTCCTACGGAGAAGAAACCCTAACTTTTGTGTGGGCTTTAGATCTGAGACTTGCTACACTTCAATAATGTTAGATGCACATAAGTCATAATTTAATAGTATAGAATGAAAATAGTTGTGTGAATAAGAATATTTAGAAGAGATTCTCCCTTTGATTGTGAATCCACTTCATTTATCGTTATTCATGTCATCGGCCTATCTCTACTAGATTCAAGAAACAACATATCTCCTAGATCATAAGCATATATATATATATATATGTGTGTGTGTGTGTGTGTGTGTGTGTGTGTGTACATATACATATATACATACACATACATATACATATACATATATAT
>APFE031473136.1:65514-76649 GCA_000404065.3 Pinus taeda
TATATATAAAGAGACACACACACACATCACATCCTCATGCTCCCATGTAGCATCTTCAAGACTTAAATGGTTCCATTGCACCTTTACCAAGGCAATGACTCAATTCTGGAGGACTTTGACTTTCTTGTCTAAGATCCATATTGGTTGGACCTGGAAGTTTCCCTTAGGCTCCACCTAAATCATGTTCTAATCAATTACATGGTTAACATCATGAACATACTTTTTCAGAAATGAAACATGAAATAGATTATGTATATGCATGGATCCTGGTAATGTAATCCTATATGCAACTAGATTGATCCTCTCTAGGATCTCAAATAATAAATAATATATTGCTGTCAATTTTTCTCAACTGCCCAATTTCAAGGAAATTTTCCTTATCTTCACCCTCAAGAAGACATGGTCACCAGTTCTGAATTCTCTGTTTGACCTGTTCGTATCTACATAAATTTTGTATCTATCTTGGGAAACTTTTAAATTCTATTTAATCTTTACTACTTGTTCTTCTATTTCGCTAAGAAAATATGGACCAAAAATGGCCTTGTGAATTGGACTATCCTAACTTACTAGTGTATTGGACTCCCTTCCATACAATTATTCAAATGGGCTCATCTTTAAGGATGATTGATACCAATTATTATAAGAAAACTCCACTAGGTGCAAATATTCTTCCCATTTCGAGGGTTTTACCATCACATACTTTCTTAGCATGTCCTCGATGACTTGATTAACCCTTTTTGTTTGACCATCTGACTTTGTATGGTATGGTATGCTAAAATTTAAATCAGTCTCAAATCCATTAAATAAACCTATCCAAAATTAGACGTAAACTTAGGATCCCTATTTAAAATAATTTCCTTGAGCACACCATGTAACCTGTAAATTTCCCTCATGTAAATATCGACAAAATTGGATGCTTTGTGTGTTGACTTCATTGGAAAGAAGTGGGAAACCTTGGTGAGTTTATCCACATCAACCATGATGGAATCATGTTGCTTTACTGTTATGAGCATATTTGTAATGAAGTTAATGGAAACAATTTCCCACCTCCACTCAGGGATGGGTATTGGTTGTAGCAACTTTGTTGGGTTCTTATGCTTAGTTTTAACCTTTTGGTATTCCAAGCACCTGACTATATAGTGTTATGCAACCAGCTCACAAAATAGATAGATCAACGACTTAAAAATTATCCTCTTTGAGGGGGAAACCTCCTTTACATTACATAAATGAAAAATGCTTGGATGATACAAATGACAATACATCCTTTCTGTATATAGGAGTGTAAGGGGTCACAATATAATTAAAACCTACATAAAAATAATAATATAAGGGCACACCAATAAGAATAGTGGGCTTCTATGAGGCACAATAATAACAATATGGGGACTACATGGGCACAACAATAACAATAAGGGGGCTAAGATAACAATAAAAATAGGGGATAAACTAGTATTATAGGGACCTAACATGCCCCTCTCCTTAAAAATAGTGTTGTTCTTAATGCTTGAGTAGTTTTGGATGCTTTTATATAAAATTCATATTATCCCATGTGGAATCTTTAGCGAGTAATTTCTTCCAATTGATGAGATACTCTGAAATTGATTGAATTTGTAGCTCTCGTATTCTTGTTTCCGTGAATACTTCAGATTCTAATATGATTTTTCCTTCCTCATCAAGTTCTAGCAATATGGTTTGAACTGGGAGCTAGTCCCCTATAACCTTCTTTAAGCATAAATCATGGAAAACTATGTGCACTCGGGAATATGCAAGAAGCTCCAATTTGTATGTCACAGTACCAATCTTTTGCAAAACCTTGTAAGGACCATAATATTTTGGTAATAATTTATCATCATTCTTAGCTTGCTTGAGGGAAATTTGTTTGTATGGTTGTAGCCATAAAAATACCAAGTCATCTACATCAAAACTTCTTTCGCTTCAATGCTGATCTACCTGTTGTTCCATTTAGTTCTGCACCAAAGTGAGGTTATCCTTTAAGAGTTAGATAACTTGTTGTTGATGATCGATATGTTCTTCCACTGCTTGAACCTTAGAATTTTCTCTTAAAGATGATGTGATGGACAGTGGATGATATCCATAAAGTGCCATAAATGGGGTCATTTTTGCTGCAGTATGGAAGGAAGTGTTATACTACCATTTAGCCAGAGGTAACCACTTGAACCACTGCGTTTGTTTATCAGATACAAAGCAACAAATATATCCTTCCAAACATTTCTTTACTATCTTAGTTTTCCCATCAGATTGAGGATGATAAAATGATCTATGAGCTAATTGATTACCTAGGCAAGGAAATAACCTATCCAAAAATTTCTAGTGAAAATGGGATCTCTGTTGCTTACAATAATCTTTGGGTTTCCATGAAGCTTTTGAATTGTTTCCATAAATGCAATAGAAAATGTACTGACTTTAAATGGACGAGATAATGCATAAAAGTGTGCATATTTGGTAAGTATATCAACTACCACCATGATTACACTCTTTCCTTCAGACGTGTGATAAAATCCATTGAGACCTCCTCCCAACATTGAATTGGAATGGATAAAGGTTGTAATATACCTAGGGTCTTAATTGTTTTAACTTTTAATTTATTTTTCAAACCAAATATTCTACCACAAAATTTGGAATATCATATTTAAGGCCCTCCCAAAAAAGTTCCTTCTTGACCTTGTAGTAAGTTTTTAAAAATCCCAAGTGCTCTCCTAAGGGAGAGGTGTGCAATTCCAAAAGAATCTTTTGCTTGAGTTGGGAATTCTTACAAAGATATAAGTGCTCTTTGTACCATAATGAATAATTTTTCTAGCTAAATGTATCATATGTGCTGGGATCTTGCTACAACTTTTGAATGAGTGTCCACACTTATTCATCATTCTTCCATTCATCCCTTGCTTTGGTTATCCAATCTGGTTATATAATAGAAATGGAAAAAATCAATGCTTCCATATCCTCATCCTTTCTTGAGAGTGGATTTGCAACCACATTTTGATTTCCTTTTTTGTAGATGATTTCAAAGTCATAACTAAACATCTTTGTGACCCATTTTTGCTTCTCTTTTGAAGATAATCTTTGTTCGAAAAAGTATTTAAGACTATAATGATAAGTTTTTACCTTGAAGTGTCTTCCCATCAGGTAAGGTCGCCATTGGTTTAAAACATGCAGTATTGCCAAGATTTCCTTCTCATAAATAGGTTTGTTTAAATACTTTCCTTTCATTGGATGACTTTCAAAAGCAATGTGTCTTCCTTCTTGCATTAAAACAACACCAATTCTGTTTCCTGAGGTATCACATTCCACAATAAATGTTTTTGTGAAGTCTGGCATAACTAAGACTGCTGCTTGGCACATTGACTCTTTAAGATGTTCAAAGGCATTAGTTTTCTTCTGGAGAAGAAACTTCATCTTTCTTTAGTAATGTTGTTATAGGTGTTGTTATTCTCCCATAATTATTAACAAACTTGTGATAATACCTTGTAAACTGGAGAAATCCTCTAAGATGCTTTACGGTTGTGGGGATTTTCCATTTCTTAATGGCTTTAATTTTGTTAGGGTCTACCTTAATACCCTCATGAGATACAATATGACCCATATATTCCACCTCCTATACTCCAAAGAAACATTTGGAGGTTTTTTCATATAATTTTTTCTCCTTCAATAGTTTGAGCACCTTATCAACATGTTGAAAATGATCCTTCCAATACTTGTTGTAGATTAGTATATCATCAAAAAATACTAACACAAATTTTCTAAGGAAGGGTTTGAAAATGGAATTCATGAACCTTTGAAATGTGGAAGGTGCATTGGTAAGGCCAAAAGGCATTATCAAAAATTCATAATGACCCTCATGAGTTCTAAATGCCATTTTCATAATGTCTCCAGTCTTCATTCTAATTTGATGATATCCTAAATGAATATCCAAATTGGTGAAGTAAATTGCTCCATGTAATTCATCCAACATTTCATCAATGACATGAATGGGAAATTTATCTTTAATAGTGATCTTGTTGAGCTCCCTATAATCTGGACACATGTGCCATGATCCATCCTTCATGTGCACTAATACTATTGGAGCAGAGAAAGAACTTTGACTAGGTTGAATTATGTCGGCCTCTAGCATTTATGCAACCATACGTTTAATTTCACTCTTTTGGGCATATGGATGTTTGTAAAGGCTGATGTTTGGAGGAACACCTCCTAGAATCAAATGAATAGCATGATCATGATCACGAATAGGTGGGAGGCCTTTGGGAGTCTCAAATACCTTGGAATGATTTTCCAAGACTTTTTGGAGATCTAGAGAAATAGATGATTTCGATGTTTGAACCTCTAGTGAGCATAACTGTGATATTATGCCTCATGGTTCTTTCTTTAGAAGCTTTGTCATGCCATTAGAGTTGCTTATATTTCCTGGTTTCTTTGCGATACTTATTAATTCAACTTCCTTTCCTTCCCAAAACAATTTCAAGAAATGTTCTTGAAAATTAAAATCTATCATACCCAAAGATTATAACCATTAGACTACTAGTACAACATCAACACCACCCATTGGAATGGAAAGTATTGGACTATTCAATACATATTTCTCCATCCTTAGCTTGATATTATGGCACTTTCTAGAGCAATTTATAGTTCCTCCATTTTCAACCATCACTTGACACTCTGGTGCTAGATATAGGAAGAAATTCAATTTCTTGGCTATCTTACAATGAATAAAATTATGGGTATTACCCAAATCAATCAACACTATTACCTTTTTCTTCTTGATATGTCGTTCGTAATTCCTGCCAATGAATTACAATATATGGTTGGATTCATTTCTTTTTTCTTCGGGGTTAGTTCCTAGTGTATATCCTCTTCTTTTGATGTTTCTTGTTCCCTTTCTTCCTCCTCTTCACAATCTATGTAAAATAATTTCTTCTTAGCACACTTATTACCTTTAGTGTATTTTATATCACAACTATAACAAAGCACTTTTTCTCCTTTTTCTTCCAATTTTTCTGGTGTCAACCTTGTCGATTGTGGAAGGCTAGGAGCAACAACACTTACATCTTTGTGGTTGTGAGTGGTATACTTCCTTTAGTTGTGAGTGGTAGACTTCCTTGTTGCCATAATTTTACTTTCAAATTTTCTTGCCCCCCTGAATGCCTTCTCCAAAAATTCATGTTCCCAAAGGCGAACCTCATGTTGGATGTTATCCTTTAAATTACATATGAAGACATCAATCCTATGCTTCGCTGGAATATCATTTACCCTTAATTCAATTTTTGGAAGTCCTCAATGTGATCCACCATTGAACCCTTTTGTTTGAGATTTATCAATTGGCTAAAGAAGATGTTTCTCTTTGTATCCTTATAATGTGCTAATGTTTACTCTGTAAAAATTGGCCAAGAAGACAAGTGGTTTATGTGAACAAATTCATCGATACCGTACAAACTAATTTTGTTCTAAATATAAGGATGCAATGCGTACCTTTTGTGTGTTTGACACATCATGTAGGTCAAATAATTGCTCCATCTATAGTATCCATGTCACCAGACCCTTGCTATCGAACTTCCTCATATTGATCTTTGGAATGTGGTTAGTCTTCAACCCAATATGTGAGTCTCTAAAATCATAATTTTTATTCCTTTTATCATCATCATGATTTTTGTGGAGTACCTTGTCACCACTAGGAAGAATTTCTTATAGCATTTTTGTCAAACCTTCTAGGTCCCTTTTCAAATCTGTTTTTAAACCATCCTTAAAAAATTCCATCTTGAAATTCTTCATTACTTCCATGTCAGATTTCAAACCATCCATCTTAGCTTCCAGTTCATTTTTGATTACTCTTGGTGAGAGTGAAATTTATTGCATTTGATCTAACAATTTTGATATATCATGTTGCAATTCTTCCTCTTCTTCATGCGACATAGAAGAGTTTTTTGGTTGCTTACAAGGAGTGTGATTTTTTTTTGTTTTTGTTTTTGATTTTGTTTTTGTTTTTTTGGTTTTTGTTTTTGTTTTGTTTTGTTTTTTGTTTTTGTTTTGTTTTTTTTTTTTCTTCCGAGTCATTTTTAAATCAAACCAATGATATCTATGCTCCAATATGCCCTTTGAATAACTTCAAACTGATTTTTCAAACAAAAGTTATGCAAAATTTAAAAAATACACACCATTTTCTTGCTTTTTAGGAGCTCAATATTGAAGTTGTTGTATCTCTATAATTTCGGATCTCCATGGTCTGAAATTTCATCTTGTGGTAGCCCTATGAGTCTTTTTTCCAACACCACAAGTCATTCCTAGATTGGATTCTTCAATAAAGAGTTATTCCTGATCTCCTATGATGATCTAATTATAGATTGATTCAATAGAGAGAACTTGTATAGAGTTTCATGTGTCACTGTTTCGACCTTTGGCCTTGAAAATGATATAAGAGAAACTAGAGTCCATGTGATTTTAGTCATTTTTTACAATATTCAAATTTGATGCTCGAAGAGAAAGTTATGACGATTTTCCTTAGGTCACCTATTTGAGATGGAATTATGGAGCCTGCACAAACCCTAACTTCCTTGGATCATATCTCTGAAAATATAGCGAACTAAGATCTTAAATTCGTACAAAAAGTTCACCAATATTTCCTCTCTATGTGGTCAAAATTTCAGTTTATGAAGCCTTGTAGAAAAATTGTTATAGCAAAAATACCAAGATGACCTGTTTGAAGCAGTGAAACCCTAGAATCCAAAGCTCTGATACCAAATGTTATGTAACCAACTTAGAAAATAGATAGATCAACGACTTAAAAATTATCCTCTCTGAGGGTGAAACCTCCTTTGCATTACATAAATGAAAAATTCTTGGATGACACAAATGAAAAGACCTCTTTTCTATATATAGGAGTATAAGGGGTCACAATATAATCAAAGCCTACATAACAATCATAATGTAAGGGCACAACAATAACAATATTGGGCTTCTATGGGGCACAATAATAACAATATGGGGACTACATGGGCACAAAAATAACAATAACGGGGATACACTAACAATAACAATAAGGGGATACTGTTGGGCAATTATATGTGTTATAACTCCAACATTAAATTATCTTTATGGGGTCATAAGACTTAGAGGCACAAGCGCAGGTAACGTAGGATCAAATCATCTAACCTAAATTAACATCATAAAATCTAAAACCGATTCCTAAATTAAGTACAAAATTTCTGTCCCTGAATTAAGTACAAAATATGAATTAATGAACAATTGTAATCTCAATCTAAGTAAAGTAAATTTTAATTTCAATCAAAGTAAAAGTTGATTGCAATCCAAGCAATAAGATTTATTTAATCTAAGTAACAGAAATATTAAATCACACAAAAGTAATTGTTATTCAAAACAATATCAAGCCTATGCTAATTTCAATCCAGACAAAACTGATTCTAATCCAATTGATTCTAAACTAAGGAAAATAAACAATCAAAACAAGGCTAAAACTAATCTAATTCCTAGGATGCATAAAATAAATCAACAAGAATTCAACTAATTTCTTGATCTTATCTGGCTCACGCATTCAATTCTACAAAAAATTTAAAAGAAATTAAATGATGGTTTGAAATTAATATCCTTACACACACTCATAATTAAAAGACTCAAAGATCAAAGCTTATTCTAATTTAAAACTACTACAAATAAACAAGGAAAATCATTCCTACGGAACAACATTAACTTACTGTTTTTAATCCAATATTATTATGATTATACTAAGTCTCAAAACTAAAATACAAACTCAATCGATAACCAATGCAACCAATATCTTGTCTTGTTAATCCTGAGCATTCCTCACATAGACATAATGTTATAGAACTTGGAAAATGAGCAAAGCATAAAACCAATTTCGTTCCTAAACTTATGATATGGTAATTAACCATGTATTGTTTCTAGATTAAAATTACTCTTCAGACATTCTACGATATGCATCAAAGAAACCATTCACACATTAGAAATCATCATTCAGTACAATCCTTATTTGTCTTTAATGATTGAGAAATGAGATCTATAGTATTCAATTTAGATTTACAAAACAGAGTAAAGGTTTTAAGTACAAAAAAGATAATGATTCTGAGATCTAAGCAATAGTTTCCTCAAATGAAATTCACACTTCAAACGTAGTTTTTGGTATCTAGATTAACTACAAAACTTGTTTCCAGGTGGTGGTGGCTCCTTTCCACTAATGGAACAAGTTTAAATTAATTCAATACTATTAAAAACTAAAGAAAACCATAATACTCACAGAGGATTTAAATGCTGAATCAACGTTATGTATTAATGGTTCAGAGAAAATACATCAAAGATTCCAATGTAAATAGAATTACATCATAGTTCTTATACTATTGTTGTTCCTATTCCTACCCTCCTACTCTACCACCACCAACATACATGTAGAGAGCATCAACTTTTATAATGTGCAACTGATGGAAATAAAGCACAACCAATGAACTCAGAAAAATCAAATACAACAACAAGGCTAAAATAAGTCGTATGAGATCTTCTGGACAATATTCAAATGGATCTCAGTTGGGCTCATCCTGATCATGGCATGGATGGAGGAACCATCTCCCTATTTCATCCAAATCGTGGTCCTCCATGCGGATGATGGCCAAAATAATCAAATCCCGAATTTGGCACTAGTTTTATACTTAACTCTGTGCTGGAATATTCCCCTGACTATAAATTACTCATAATGATGAATTTTCACAAATGGTTTCTTGGTTACTTGGATGAGGATATTATGAACAAAACCCACGTCTTAGAATCTATAGATTCTTCTTAATTTAAGCACAATGTTTATATTTTATCTTATAGGAATTTATTCCATACTTAACCTGTAGTAACTAGTTTAATTGACTTGTGAAGAATTTCAGTAATGGAATGCTATAGTAAATGAACTTTGACAAAACCATCATTAGAAAATCATAGAAAATTCATCTCTAATCATAGAAAATCTAATAAAACTAATGATAATAAACCACGAGGTGTAGGATATGTATTGGTGACAAGTTGTGGCATTATGGTATGAAATGAGTGTACAAGTATATGAATTTAGGTTATGAATGGTGATATTGTACGGTGGAAAAATGGTCATATTTGAGGCCCAAAACCCCCCCAAGCCTATGGATTTGCATGTTCTCATGCAAATATATGCCTTTGTCATTAACAAATTTTTGACATTTTTTTGTAGATGTTCGTTCTTATGGGACAACATTACTTAAATATTTGGAGGTGCTGGTTCTTGTGGAGTAGCAGTGCTTGGATATTTGGAGGTGTTGGTTCTCGTGGAGCAACACTCTTCACATTAACATATCATACTAATGTATAGAGCAATAGAAATTGAGGTGGTGATGGAGATGGTAAGTATATGAATGGGTGCTTGCATACTCTTTCATCAAGAGACCAATGCTTATAGGTGGTTACCTTTATCATATCATGGCAGTAATGACTTCATCCTCTGAATAGAATGCTAGGAGAGGACACTATAGAGACTTCCCTTATTAATATATCATAGGGATTTTTCTTTTAACATGGTCTTGTAATCAGACTATAAGTCTTTTTATTATGAGTAATGAATGGAAGGAAGAGAGAAGGATAATGATTTATGAAATATGAAATGCATGGAATGAGAAGTGGTGAATCATTAATTTTCCTAAACCTTCTAATGAATTAGAGAATCTTAAGCCAAATTTATCTCAAGTTTTACTTTTGTTGTTGATGTGCTCAGTGCTGCAGGATGAAGTGGAAGATGGACTTGCTGGAGCTGATGTGACTGTTGATATGAACTACTGAAGAAGGCTAAAGGATGAAGTGAAGGTCCCCTTTTCCCCCATTCCTGAGGAGTTGTATGTCCCGAAACAACTGAGGAAAGGTGACTGCTGCTGCAAATGAATGGACAAGCTACTATATGGAAGCCTTTACTAAAATGAATGTACTGCTGTATATGAAAATGGAAATTCTTATACAAAGATCCAAACTAACACAAATCTATGTTGAGATCACAAAACCATATAGTCTTCAACCGCTACACACCCATGTGCAATCTTGCATATGTGAATAAATGGTGTCAATGTCGAACATAATAAAGAATCATTGGATTAATGACCATTGAGGATGTCATTAACCAATGTGAGATATCTCACCTTTGATGTCAATGGGAATCAAGGCACTAGGTACATTCTACTAGCCATGAATGGATTTGTCGAAGTCCAATGGATTGCAGAATTCATCCACCAAGAAACATTGACATATTTCCTTAGTAGATGAAAAAGATACTTGACATTAAGGCATGCAGGCTCCTATGTACCTTATCTAACTGTTAAACACACATGGTGAGCGAGAACAAATAGGAAAGATAAAGCATGCAATACATTTTTTATTCACAAATGATACATATTTATAGTACATGTGGTGACCGTTGGGATTCACATCCCAAGGTCCCTTGGACTTCTTAGTCTCTTTAGCTTCCACACTAACCCATTCAGGATTAGGTGTCCAACATTCCCCCCCTTAATCCGAAGGGTTATGTATGAGTCCAAGAAGAGAGCTGAAATACAAAATGTGCAAAAATGCACATGGCAACACTAGGCTGAATGTGCTCTATGAAATGTTGGTATAAAGGGTGGTGGTTTAAGGATGGCCACCAACACTGGAACGCTTAGTGCAGTTCCCGGAACTCTTCCAAAACTGGAAAGAAGCTGAAGCCTTCTGCTAGAGGAAGTGGTCCTATTGTTTTAAAGAGGGAAACCTTCAACCATAAAAGGGAGGTCTCACCCCGCATAAAAGGTAAAACTTCAACCTGAAAAGGGAAGTCTCAACCTGTGATGGTTTAAGGATGACCAACAACTTTGGAATGCTTATGCAATTCCTGGAACTCTTCCAAAGCTGGCAAGAAGCTGGAGTCTTTTGCTAGAGGAAGTGTTCTCAATTTTTTTCTTGGAACTCTTCCAAAACTGGCAAGAAGCTAAAGTCTTCTGCTAGAGGAAGTGTTCCAGATTGCCTACTGAAGGCATGTTCATGGACATCTGTGTCTCTGGCTACAACTCTAAAACTGGTGTGGTAGGTTGTGGCTCAGGCTCGCTTGATGTGGCTTTGAAGCT
>APFE031473136.1:85852-107209 GCA_000404065.3 Pinus taeda
GATGCAACATCATATCTCAGAGATTATGAACACAATGACACTTTCTATCAAGTCACTCCATCAAGTTAGGACAATTAGATATGCCATAGTTACTCATCACATCAAGACATGACCATAATTAGTAAGAGATATAGATATCAATCTTACAATTATATGAAGGTTACCATGCTCTTCATTATCAATAAGATCATGTAAGGTCATTCAATAAAACTTCATAAAAACAACGAGAGTGTCAATCTCTCTTTCCATATGATTTCATCATTCTTATCACAAGAATTATTTGCAAACCCATGTATACGAGTCAACAAGTTATCCTTCTATGTGAAATCCAACATGACCCATGCATGAAAATTATTGAAATTATCATTTACTAAAGTCAAGGTGCTAGCCTTCTTTATAGGATTAAGATGTCCAACGGATGGATGTTAGCCAAACATCAAGTGTATCAATATATCAACATTAGATAGCCTCGTAGAATTCAAGAAGATCAAAATTCTCAACACCAGGTGCATAATTTCAGCATAGGAAACATAGATCCAAGTCACTTTCATATGCATGTATGAGCCATCAAAGAAAGAGACATTCTCACTATATATTAGGGCTTACCGAGCCAATAGGTGAAACAAAACATACCATCCATACCTTGTGGTATTCCAATACCCATGCACCTTTGCATAGGCAGTTTGTAGTGCTTGTCACCTTTTAATCAAGTACCTCTTTCCAGATCTAGACATCCTTCCTGAATCTCAAATGATCCTCAAAAGGGATCCCCTTATCACATCTTATAAAGGAGGTTAAAAACATTCATATACTCAAATACATATGCATGAAGTATAAGAAATAAACATAATCATTAGATCCATAGATCTAAACAAAAGTAATAGGCATCATAAGTCAATAAATACTTATCTTTAATGAGAGGTGATCCTCTTCATCTTGAGAAAATCTTCAAGAGCCATCAATGTCCTTGGTCCATATACCAATTTTGCCTTCATTTTTCCAACCAGGTCTGTCAGGGATTATCTCATCTAGGGCTCCATCAAATCTCCCACAAGTGCTTGAGTATCTTCACATTCACCATATTATGTTTCATATCTCATATCGTTTCCATAAACTAGGGTTTCTCTCCAACGCTGACATCATAGAATCCATCAACCCCTATTAATCAAGTTGTCTAGGGTTTTATTCAATCCCTAGAATTCTTTTAGGTCTCCACCATCCTCTTCTTTCTTCCATCAAAGGTGTTATCATCAAGGTCATCTCCATGGATTTTCTTCCGCTCAACTCTAATACCATGTTAATTTTTCACAGGGCTACATTGTTCTTTGCTTTAATAATTGCATTTATTCATTAATACATTAAGTTCACCCCATATCATCTTTATATTATTCAGATCTACACCATTATTCATCATCATATGAAATTATATAGAAATAACAACATCATCAAAATCATCATCAATCCAGCGGAACATAAAGAAAATATAGAATAAGTGCATGCACACACATAGAGACACCAGGTTTGGTCTGAGACCAAGGAAAAACCCACTATGGGGAAAAACCTTGCAAATATTCTTATTCTTAGATATTCATCAAATGATTCAGCAAAAGAGAGTACAATGATCCATAACTTTATCTATGAAACAAAAAAAACTATGATATCAATGAAATAGATCAAATCATGATTATAATAAAAACCCTTATTTTGATGGTTGTAATGTGTTGTCACTAACTGTAGACAATTGTTGGATATTGTTGAACAATGTTGTCACTAATCTTAATATTCAGAACACATAAATCTCATCCATGATCCCTAGATATAGGGAGGAGGAATTGTGCAAGCATTTATAATAGATCTGGACGTAGGGAGGAGGAGTTGTGTGAGCGTCTATAGTAAATGTGGACACTCTTTGTATAATTGGATGAATGCATTTGGAACAGATCTAGATGCTCTTAAGTGAATGGATGAGGGTGTCTGGGGTTAAACATACCCATACCTACTTCAAGCCATGAACGCTCTTATAATGATGTTGTGTGAGCGTCTATGGTAGCCCGGATGCTCTCAAGACCACTCTGTGTGAGTTTCTAGGGACTAATACAACCTGATCTATCTTTGAAGCCATAGACACTCCCGTAACCCACTGTGCCAATGTTCAAGGCTCCATGGTCACTCCCATAACGCATTGTCCACATGTCCAGGGACTAAAATTTCCAGTTATGTGCCAGCGTCCAGGGACTAAAATTTCCAGTTATGTGCCAGCGTCCAGGGACTAAAATTTCCAGTTATGTGCCAACATCTAGGGTTTAAAATATCCAGTTACATGATAGTGCCTGAGATCTAGAAGCCCTAGATCAGTGTGATCTTTGACCCTGAGATTGTGCACCCTTGTGTGAACTTTCTTCTGACAAAATTGTGTGAACCAATATAATAAGAGAAGACAAGATGGCTTGTTCAACATGTCCAAATGAGCTTGAGGTCTCTTCTATTTATAGGTTTTCATAATGTTCCACTTGGGGTTGAGGCTGACATTTACACATGTGGTTAGGGTTGACTCATTCCATAATACACGTATGAATAATATAATTCAAAACTCAATTTCTATATATTTTTACTTATAGATTCAACAACTTAGGCGATATGCTAAAACAAAAGACAAGAATCAACTCTACTCATCAATGGAAACAAAATTGATCGATGAAAACACTAAGAAGAAAAGGAAGAATTTCAATTGCACATAACACAGTATTTTTCTGGGGAAAGAAACTGCTCAAAACCCTAACTATCTATATTACATTAACCAAAAGATATAAGAAGAAAATACAATGCTTTTTCAACTCAAACAATTCCTGCACAAGTACAATCTAACTCTCTTCCTCACAAGCCATATCAGGCCAACACTTAGCCAATTATGTTTCTTTCCAAGCCCCTAATTCCTTACGTAATTTCTGAGAGAATTAGCCCATTTTTAATTGGGAAATCCTCACTCCATAATTGCACAATCCATCCATGGGCCCTCAACTAATTTTATGCACCATCTGCACAACTTGGAAAATTATTCAATTGATAGTACATTGTCCATAAACTCTAATCTCAATTGGGTCTTCCTCTGAACTGACATGCATGATTTATTTATGAGTGAATCTTCAGTTAACTAGTGTGGTACTAAGGATGCACTAGTGCCTGTCCCCACTACTAGACCTCTTACTAGTTCCTCCAATAATTAGAACTAGTTTAACTGACTATAACTTAGTGAGATTGAGCTATATTATTACAACTCAAAAGAACTAAGCCTCAACCCCTAAAATTTAGGGATCACTCTACATGATCCTAGATAAACTTCCAACTCGAATTTCCTAAGTAAATTAATTCAATTTAACTTAGTTAAGTATTACAAGTTGCTATGAGAATAGAATTTCAGTTTAATTCACAATTTAATTCAAGGACAAATTAAATTGGAATTTCTTGTTGCTATTTTTAACACTCTCTCTAAAAAAAGGGGATTATATTCTACCCCGATCCTGCCTCTGTGAAACTGGAATTTTCATCTTGACAAATATTTTGTCAAAGTATATGCATCCTTCTCCTTTGTGGGAATGCACACCAACAACATAATTCTCCTTTATACACAATCTCGAATATGAAGATACCGGATATCAATATGCTTGGACCTATCAGAAACTAGATTTTCAAAGATTTTGAAACAACTTTGATTGTCATAGTAAATCACAGTTGGATCCATCTACTAACCAAACAAACCAACAAGAATCTTCCTCATCCAGATAGCCTCACACTTTGCTTGACTAGCAGCCATGTACTTTGCATCTTTGTTTCTTGTTGTACCAAGAAATGACCGCTAACCCAATACTAAAGATCCCACCTGATGTTTTCTTCCTATGAATTCCTACCCATATGCATCTATGAAGCCTTGAAGATTCACTCCCTATGTCTGTCTATACCATAAACCATACTGAGTAGTTCCTCTGAGGTATCTCAAAAAATATTTGGATGCCTTCCAATAAAACTTGGGCGGCTTAATCATCGCTTGACTAAGTTGGTTAACTTCATAACACATCTAGTCATGTGTTCACTAGATACATGGGTGAACCCACAACCTACCTAAAATAGTAGCCTCCACTACTTCATCGGAAGTAGCATCCTCCTTCCTCGAGTTACGTGTTAGAGGAGTTTCCATGGTTTTACTGCTCTCCATGTGAAACCTTTAGAGTATCTCATTGGCATACTTTCCCTGAGAGACAAAAAGTTCCTCATCACCTTGCCCTACTTCCATAGCTAGAAAGTAGTGCATGAGCCCCAAGTCCATTTTGAACTCTCTTGCAAGATCCTCTTTGCAAGACTTAATCAACTTATCATCACTTGTCAAAATCAAATCGTCAACATATAAAACAATAATCAACAATTCACCTTCAACCAAAATATGGTAAAGGTTCACATCTGCTTCACTTTTGGTGAAGACCAACCCAGTGAAGTATCTATCGATCCTGGTGTACCAAGCGCAGGGTGCTTATTTAAGTCCATATAGCACTCACCTAAGTCGACACGCATGTGAATCTCTGTTGAAGGTCTCAAATCCTTCATGTTTCTCAATATACACCTCTTCCTCAATCTTGTCATTGAGGAATGTTGTCTTTACATACATTTGATGTATCTTCTATCCCATCTACACTGAAAGTGCTAGAATGGATATGATTGATGAGTGCCTTGCAATAAGAGAAAAGTCTCATCATAATTAATCCCATCCACCTGAGAAAAACCTCTGGCTACAAGCCCAGCGTTGTGTTTCTCCCCACTACCATCCACTCCTTGTTTTACATTGTAAAGCCATCTTGAACTCACCACTGACTTTTTCATCGGTCTTGGGACCACATCCCAAACACTCTTCCTGAAAATGGAGTCATACTCCTCAACCATGGCATCAACCCAAACTAATTATTTCACTGCTTCCTCAAAAGAAGATGGCTCAGTGTCTACACATCCACTCATCAGATCCATGTAGCCAGTGTACCTCTCTGGTGACCTCCTCTGCCTACGTTGTGATGTGGGTGCTCCCACATTCTCTCTAGCATCATAAAATAACCTGTCAGCCTCTTTCGTGTGCTTTCTCCCATCTTTGGAATACTCTGCATGAGTGAGTTTCTCCACTCCCCAATTCTTTGCTTATGGCTTCTCCACATCATCTTGAGGTTCCTCCTTTGGAGCTAAAAGCTCCTCAACTGCATGTAGTTGAAGCTCCCTCTCAAGGTAACATCTCATGGCATTATCTTCACCGAATTTTACATCTCTACAAACCATTCTCATCTTGTTGGTCGACAAGTACACCTGATAGTTATGAGGTGTTTTAGTGTACCCCAAAAATATCCCCAACACTGTTGTTGACTCAAGATTCTTTCGTGTATCTTTGGTTACATGGTAGTAGACTGATGAACCAAAAATCCTAAATGTCCCACATCTAGTCCTTCCCTGAAAAAACCTCTTCCAATGTACTCATCCCAAGAATTCAACGAGGGCTTATGTTCTACATATAAATAGTTGTGTTGCATGCCTCATCCGACAATTGCAGTGGTAGGCCCTGATCATGCAACATCTCCTATAATGCTGCTACAATGCTTATTTTTTTCCTTTCATCCATCCCATTATATTGTGGGTTATGAGGTGCTATCAATTCCTGTAGAATACCTTCTAATGCACATAAGTTTTTGAACTCATTTGGCACATACTCTCCACTGTTATCACTCCTGAGATATTTAAATTTCCTGCTAGTATCTTTCTCAACTAGTGTTTTAAATTCACAAGAATTTGCAAATTTCTAATCTTTGTTATGCATGAAGAAGATCCAACACTTAAGAGAAAAATCATCAACAAATATGACATAATACTTGTGCTTGGTCATGGATGTTGTCGAGAACAGTCCACACACATTTGAGTGAACCTGGTCGAGGATCACCTGTGCTCGATTGTCTTTGTCATGAAATGAATATTTAGTGTACTTTCCCAATGTACACCCTTTTCATATGTCTACCTGCTCAAGTGTATCATTGGGAAGACTAGTAGATATTTGTTGCATGATATTCAAAGCGCCATGGTGCAAGTGACCCAACCTCTTGTGCCACAACTCAGTGATGTCTCATATCTACACCTTCTTTGCTTTCTTGCTCAAGGTAGCACAATATTCTACCTCCAACTTGTAGAGATTCTTCACTCGAACCCCTATCCTCTTCACCTGTCATGTGGCTATGTGACGAAGGAACACCCTTACCTTACTAAATATCACATCATAAGCTCTATCCTCCAACATGGAAATAGATACCGAGTTCTTCTTCAAGCTAGGAACATAGATAACATCTCGCAAAGTGAGGGGAGAAATTGACTCCCTCTAAAACGTAATTGTACCAATCCCAGTAGTGTTATTCCTCCCGTGATCATCACCCATCTTGATATGCATCTGGATATCATTCTCCTCCAAGTTACTGAAGATATCTTTGTTACTATTCATGTGGAAAGAACCTCCACTATGTAGGTACCACACACTACCCATCATCGATAACACCATACAAGTGATGAGGGTAAAGTTCAGTTCAAATTGTGAGGCAAGAGCCTCACCTACCACTCCTCATGAGGGCTTCTTACCAACCTTCTTGAGTGGACACTTTATGGAAAAAACATCAACTCGTGATAGTGAAACCACTTGAATTTCTACATGTCCTTCTTCTTGCTACCCTTACCAGAATCTGATTTGGAATGGGATGACTTCCCCTTCCCCTTATTTCCATTACCCACTAAGGCACAATTCTCCTCATCATTAACCTTTGATGATGATCTATCTCTGGTGTTCATCTGAATCTCTTCTTTTACCAAGTCAAACCACAATTTTTCCGAATCTGGTAGCTTCTCCCTCCCATTAAGTAAGTCCTGATAATTATGTCAGCTCTTGGGAAGTCTTGGAAGAGCTAGGCTCACCATATCTTCTTCAACAACAGTAGTCCCGAGACTTCCAAGCTCATCTTGACAATGGGTGAATTTGGTCAAGTACTCCAAAATTGAGTCACCCTTCTCCATCTTGATCTTTCTGAGTTTTTCCTTCAGTGCAAAATTCCTATGGTCATTGCTATTTTGAAATAGTTCCATCAATTCCTTCCAAATTTCTTATGGAGTTTCCTTACCATGGATACTTGAGACAATGTGATCTCGAACTCCTTCTAGGATAATCCTTCTCACTTCTTTCACACACTTTCTCCATTCAGCCAGATCTCTAGCATCAAAAGTTGGAGGCTTAAGAATGTCATGATCTATGAATTCCTTGAGGCCATTGTCTTCCAGAACTACCTCCATCATGTCCTTCCAAGCTATGTAATTCGAGCTACCCTCGAGGGCATACTCAAGTCTCAAACCGTAGAATGATATATTGAACACTATGAATTTTGAACTTGCAAATCCGATTTCACCTGCACACCAAACTTGAATTCTCCTCTTCTATATTGTCTTCAACTCCGATGCCATGTAGATTTTTACTTATAGTTTCAATAACTTATGTGATATGTTAAAACAAAAGGCAAGAATGTACTCTACTCATCAGAGGAAATCAAAATTGATCGATGAAAACACTAAGCAAAAAAGGAATAATTTCAATCGCACATAACACAATATTTTTCCGGGGAAAGAAATTGCTCAAAACTCTAACTATCTATATTGCATTAACCAGAAGATCTAAGAAGAAAATACAATTCTTGTTCAACTCGAACAATTCCTCCACAAGTACAATCTAACTCTCTATCTCACAAGCCAGCTCAAACCAACACTTAGCCAATTATGCTACCTACCAAGCCCCTACTTCCTTGCACAATTCTTGATAGAATTAGCCCATATTTAATTGGGAAATACTCTCTCCATAACTTCGTAATCCATCCATAGGCCCTCAACTGATTGCATGCACCATCTGTACAAATTGGAAAATTATACAACTAATACTACATTGTCCTTGAACTCTAATCTCAATTGGTTCTTCCTCTGAACTAACATGCATGTGTTATTTATGAGTGAATATTTAGATAACTAGTGTAGTACTAAGGATGCATTGGTGCATGTCCCCACTAATAGACCTCTTACTAGTTCCTCCAATAGTTAGAACTAGTTTAACTAACTATAGCTCAACTAGGCTGAGTTATCTAATTTCAACTCAAAAGAACTCAACCTGGGCCCCTAAAATTTAGGGATCACTCTAAATGTCTCTAGATACACTTCCAACTCAAATTTCCTAAGTCAATTTAACGTAATTAAATATTACAAGTTGTTATGAGAATATAATTTTGATTTAATTCAAGGACAAACTAAATTGGAAGTTTTTGTTGTTATTTTTAACAGCTTTCGCTTGACCAAATTGGGTGATCTTTACATCAATTTTGGCCCCCTCAAAAAGAGGAATCTAATTAAATCATTATCTCTATCACATGAGCTATCAAAGGTGAAATTTTACCACATTTGCAAAAATTAACAATTGGTTTACTTGTATATCTTTCTTATTGATCATGCTCTCGCATTCATGGGCCAACCAATGCCCCGATGACTACATTGGAAGTATCACTTTACGTGAATTGGCATATGTTCTTCTTAGGTTAGGATTAGGATTAGTTTTTCTTTCCTTGTTTTTTTCTTGATTTGTTTACTTTGTCTTTCTTCTTTCCTTTGTTTGTTTGCTTTTGCAGCAATAGGTTAATTTTCGCATGAAACCGTGTTTGGCTTCTTAGACAAGCAAGGTGAAGTTCAAGAGGAACTTGTAAAACTATCAACACTTGGTTATCTCTCTATTCCCTCTCTTTAGGTTAATCTTTCATTTCTTCTAGTCGATGATACCCTCATGGAAAACATGTTTCTTTCAGAGAGAGTCATGGTGAAATCACGATACTTGCACTCTTAACTAGTGCTGCCTACTATAATGTGTTTTCTATATTCAGTTAACCCTTGTAAACTAATTCAAGTAGAGTAAGGAGGGGGGGAACCTTAACAAGTATGTCAGAGGTATATGAAAATATCCTTCTCTGAAGGGAAAACCTCTTATACTCTCAATAAGTTAGGATCCCTCTTCTGCCTCATGAAATGAATAAGTGCCTATGCACGGTTATTTAAAAAATGAAAATGAAAAATAAAAATGAAACAAAGGGTGAAATAAGAGAAATGACTCTTGCATAGAGAGGTGAAGCAAGTATCTCCACCAGGGTACTTTCCAGGCTCACTAACAGTGGAGAAATGCTTGTGTTCCTAAAGTGACTCCGTAGGGGTACTATCAAGGCATGTTGGCAAAGAAGAAACACTAGAGATGAAACTAAAAATATGACATTATATTTTACTTGTGAATCCATATACCCTCGTCCCTAATTGAAAAAACTCAATTTGACTTGGCTTGGTATGTGTGCTACTAATAAAGAGGATGGTAGGGGCTACATCTTTAACTCAAGCTAAGCGAAGAAGCTATGATAATTGAAGAAATGAACAATACTTCCGAAAGAGTTAGACTTGCTTTGCGTGAGACAAGGTCCACATAGAGAGCTAGAGTTATACAAGTGTGTCTCCAATGCTTTAGCAACTACAACCACCCTCCAAAATGTTTCCCATTCTTTGATTTTGAAGCCTTCATTCTAAACCATAGTAGCTCATTTACATTGATCCAGGTATCCATGCTTCGACTAAGACTTATCATTTTCATCTTGGCTTGTGTCTGATCACTTAGTTGCTTTTCTAACCCAAAAGTCGATCTTCTGAATTGGTCCCTTAACATTTTTGGGCTTGCATCAGAGAATTCTTGAGGGACACTAGCCTTGCTATTGGGAATTGTGTAGTCTTGACTTCCAATGAGCCTTGAGCTCTAGAATTTCACATTCATGGGTTGGGGGTGGGGGGGGGGGTGGTAGACTAGCACTGAGCCCAGAAACTATGTAGACCTTACTGTGCTCAGAAATTGTGCAGTGCATGAGCCAAAGAGTTGCCCAATCCTTCCTCGAACTACGCAATCGTTTCAAGTAATGCATGGCAGTTTTTCCCGAAAAAGAAAAAAATCCATAAAAAATAGGGATCTATTTTTAGTAACTCAAAGGAGGAACTTGCACTATTTTTATAAAATACCACCAAGTGTCACTTTTTCCTAGATTTTAGGCATGCACGTCATAAACCCTAACTTAACCAAATCTATTAAATCAATGCTGCTAAAGCTCATTTTCACATTTGATCTTGGATATCTAGCATTCCCTAGGAGATTAAGGAGACTTTGGTGCGATTTTCATCGCTTTTCCGGGTGATTTTTTCTTTTCTCGTATTTTTTCGTTTTTCTATCACTTTTTGTGGTTTGGCTTGTGTCAGGGCTATTTCAATAGTTTCTTTACATGACTGTTGGTATTTTAAGTTGTTTTAGCTCGTATAAGTTTTGTTTCAAGTTATATATTTCCTTTAACAAGTTTCGCATGAGTTTTCCTATTTTTGTACTGACAGTCACCGTTGTAGCGACTTTCTTCACATGCTTCGTTTTCCTTCAGAGTAATCAATTGATGCACTTTTTTCACATGCATGCATCAACACTTAGTCAAATCTCCACTCAACTTCACATCATCTTTCAAATCTGCTTGTTTTTCATACTCCCCTTGGGAAGATCTGGGTCTCCTTGCCCGGATCTCACATTGCATAGCTAGCTCTATGTAATATGGAGGCTCAAGCCTCTGGCTTGGAATATATAATTGTACAAAGCCTAGCTTGGGCTGCTGCCAACTACACACTGTACAATTCTATGATCTAGTCTCCCAGCTTGGCCATAGAGACTGCACAATGCGTAATATCTCCCAGGCCTTTGCCCATATTTAATTGCACATTACGTAGTTCTAGTCGTCAAGCTCCCACACTGACTATTGGGACTACACGATGTGCAGTTCCCATAGTCAGTCAGCCACCCCTATCAATAAAAACTGCACAATCCTTCCCATCACGAGCTTGGCTTGTTGCTTGAACTTGTCTTGAAATTCTCTTGGTTTTTAGCTGACATTTTCTTTCCATCAGTGTCCTCTCTATCCCACATGTACAACATTTGTTGAGCATCTCTCTAGCAGTCATAGTTAACATGGAATCCAAGAGAGAAGTACTAGGGAAGAAGTACTAAGGGAACCACAGAGAGAAGTACTAGGGAAGAAGTTGAGCATATATTAGTTGATTTACCAGTGTATGTAGATACTCAGTTGTTTCTTAAGAAGGGAAACATTGACATGGAAACAGATGAAAGACAATTTTGTAGAGGACTTCAAGGCAGATAAGTTTATCTTAGCATCCAACAATCAGGGTTATACAAGGTTGCATGAAGGTATCTTGCCTTCCCATGTGAGGACATCATAAGATGGATTGTCACACATACGAATGAACAAACTATGACATTGAGCAGTGCCAGTAGGAGGAAGCTTTCCATCTTCATGGCAGAGGAATTTTAGCAGATGTTTTAGTTTCCTGAGTTGGTGAAGTTCATGGAAAAACTCTTCTATGCCACCCATAGCTATGTGAGCATGAGAGACATTTTCAAGCGCTAGGTGAAAGAGTCATAAAAGTTTAGATAAACACCCACTCATGTTTATAAGATGACTTCCCTCATGAAGTCTTACCGGTTATTGAGCATCTTTGCCTGCAAAATATATAGTCAAGAGAGCACAAAAACTTTTCCTCAAAGGTGAGTATTCTTACTAGACTAGTTGGTGAATTATGGGAGGCCATTCAACTAGTTAGATCTGTTGGCTCATGAGTTGAATTCCGATGTGGCTAAGGCTCAAAATCAACCCAAGAATGAGAAATAAAGGTTTTATATGTCTACGTACTTACTGGATGCAATATGTACCCAATAGAAGTTCCTTGACATGAGCTAGACCTGAACACCATAAGAGATTGTTGTGAACATCTATTGCGAGTTTCTTTCCTACTGCAACTATCGAGGAGTGGTGGCAACACTAACTGTCCACTTTATCATCTCAATATACAAGATTATATTTGAGAAAAATCCACCTCGCATGTCCCAATAAGTAATGGAGGTGATATTAAACATTGTAGATTGGTATGCCTCACCAGGTGGCACCTTCAACAGAGTGTTTGGTGGAGAGAAACCTCTGCATGTTCTACCAAGGTATGCCACTAACAAATTGATCATGCAAGAAGTTTCATACCACCTCCCTATAGGGTTGTCAGGATGACTGTGTAGGAAGAAGAAAGCACCATGGCCTGCTCTTCCTTTGATGATCAGAATATACAAGATTAAGAGCTTAAATATGTATATTTTAAGGTCAAGGACACAGTGAAATTTGAATTCGACACCAAGGACTTTAATCTGTATGATCCCCATGATATTTTCAAAGACTACTATACGAGAGTTTACTTTTCATGGATCCACAAGACATTTCATTGGCCATAGGAGGACCCTTGGAGGTATTGCTACAATGCCTCCAGACTCAATGAGTCAGTCAATATAGCAAGAACTTGGAAGGCTTCTCTACAGATAGCAACAACTCCGGAAGCAACAAAAACAATAGCGTAAGGAAGTAATCCAATGTAGGATAAGGGAAAGAGGAAGATGCTTGATGATCCAGAGAGAGAGGAAAGCTACAAAATTATGGTTGATCCTATTATAGAAAAGGCAGCTTTGGCAGCAGAAGTAAAGAGGGAGCAGTGGATGAAGAGAGCAGGGTAGAGGAATAGATAAAAGTAGAGGTTGCAGGAAGGAGAATGGAGGTTGTAGGAGATGGAGAACAAGCTGAAGGAAGAAAAAGAATTGAGGAGGAGAGAAAAAGAAGAGAATCAGAAGTAGGAATAAGAACAAAGGCAAGGAACAATGACAGAGAAAACAACATCGATATAGGTTTATGAGTTGAAACAACCAACAACTGAGGAAGAGGGTGAACATATGCGGGATTAGGAGCTTTCACATCGTATTGAGCATTTATTTAAGTGAAAAACATGGAGTTGGAATAGGATTTGTAGTGGGAAGAAACTTACCTGATGCCGTAAGCACCACGAGTCATCTCTTAGTCTCGACCACCCCTAGTATCTGAGTTAGCCCCAAGCAAGCAAGGAGATGATTTTATCCTTGATGATGATCTAGTCATGGATGTGTACAATCTATAATTTGACGAGTTATAGAAGAGGATTGTACAGGCGCAGAGGAAGCACTTTCAGATGATCACGCATCACCTGCATTCATCAATGAAAGGGTAATAGTGGCGAATGCTAGGAAGCATCCAACCGGAATTTCCCGAGCCATCTTGGCCTACACAGGAGCAAGAAGATCAAATGTTCAGTATCTAACGGCCAAGAATGAACAACTAGAAAAGAACTTGCAGGCTATCAGAAAAGAGGCAGAACAACTATGAGCATCAATGTAGAATGCATTTTTTCATTGGGAGAGATGAGGAAATTGATACTCACTGAAATATCAACACTTGGTGATACCATGCGAAATATCTATGATAGATTTTTCACTGTACATAAAGTAGTTGTCCATTTTCATGGCCTACAACAAAGGAGAAAATATTGTTTCCAAACTCTCAAGAACATACATGTTGTCATCGCCCATGTACAAGAGTGGAAAATGCAGTACAAGGGGGCACCACTTGACTTAGCAAAGAAGATGAAGCCACAAGCAGAGTTGGAGAAAGCAAAGGTATGAATATTGATTCAAAACAATGAGCAGCTTGCCTCATTCAATGTGTGCAGTTGTATAGTAGCTTGGATGTTCTAGTCAGAAAACACCAGATCCCATAAATCGGTTCCCTCACCGATGTTAAATCCAAGAACCAAGTTCGACTCAAGATCGATGAGTATTTGGAGCAACTAAGATGAGAAGCCACTAGGAAAGACTCGGAGCTAAATGCACACAACATGTAGAAGTACATCAATGGAACTGTCAAGGTCAAGACAATGCTTCTTACACTTCAGAACAATTTGGATACAAGTTCCAAGACCATATACCTAGATGCCATGGAAGCTAGAGTCCGCTTCTAGAGAGACACCATCAAATAGTTTGGGGACACCATCCCACAGTACCAAACTTGGCACTGATATGTGACCGAGAATCAGCAAGTGGAGGTTGTTGAGTGGGACTTTCCCCAAACTTTAGATTCATAGTGTTGTGTCTTTCCAGGATGTCTCTAGCCTATTTTGTCTTATATGGGTACATGTGGAAAATGTAATATTATTTGTAATTATATTGTAAATATTGGAATATGAAAATTCATCATGCAATTTAATGTGTCATTTAGTGAATAAGTTGAAGAGTCACGAGGGAATTGAAAGATTCACAAAGGGGAATGTCAAGGGTCACCCCACCCTTTTTTATAAATAGAACCTCATAACTCATAGAATGAGATCTTGGGAACCAAGCTTTTAGCTAGGCTTAGGCTTATAGAAGGCTTGGGAGTATTGTGAAGAGCCTTGGATTCTCCAGTGTAGAGATAGTATACTTCTTCTGAGGAGCAGGTGTTCTTGATTGTAATGTTCCACTATTAGGGCTAGTGGTCATCAACAGTGTATGTATGGATGGAACTTTTACTTATAATCATAAAATCAGAGCCACCATGCTTCCATGCATATGTTGTTAATATAGTAGAACTATTCTTGTTGTATTGGCAATGCATGTTATTTGACTTACACATATTCTTATGAACTAATTTGTATGCATTTGTATGTATCTTGTTGAATGCATGTTGTTGGATTAACTCATGACTTTAATTTTTGCACTATTCTTCATTTTAGCTTGTGATGTCATTTTGCTTATGCGTTCCTTTTAGGCTACATAATATTACAGGATTCTAAGGGGCGCACTTCCTTTTCCCTCCATGTGTTAGAAACTTCATGCATCGCACTTGACTCTTCGCAAGGTAACACACTTTCTCTCATCCAAAGTTATCATACTTTCCTTTGCATGCTACCGCGGTCAAGTCATTACGTTACCACCCACTGTTGGGACTTTTACTCCAAACGATATGAAGTCTAATTGGGACTTCATATCAGTGAGATCCCCTGAATGTTTGCGGGTCCAACACCATCAAAATATAGTTGAAACTCCACTTTCTCTACCACTCACGGCATAATTACTCCTTAATGGATTTTATTTAGTTATCAAAAAAGTGCATGCACTTTGATTTATTTCGAAATTGACATCATCCTTACAACAAAAGTATGGGTTTAAACTTTAGTTGTGATCTAAGTGGAAATTAATATTTTAACTCAATTAAAAGTCAAACTCTAACTGTGTTGAAAGTTGATAGTGTTCCCCACTCAATTAAAAAGACTAAAATATGCTCAAATAATGAAAGAAGAAAATTACTTTTATCAAAAGCAAAAGTTGGGAAGTCAATCCAAAAAAGAGTCGAAATTTTATCGATTAGAATTAATTTACTTTTTGCAATAGCATCAATTTATCTATAAACATTCCACAAAGGTGTTTTTCACTTTTTTATTTAGCCTAAAGTTTGTACAATCTCTAACGAGGTAATATTTGCTTAACCTTGTGACAACTTCATGGAGTTAAGTTAGGTTTTGGGTCCACTCAAAGTTTTCGTTTTTTTTGTGTTATTTTAATAACCATTGAATGCCATTACTTTGTAATTGATACTTAACCACTTGAGTAATTGAATAACCTTTTCAAACATGAACAAGAACCCACTGCTCAAAACATTGAGTAATATTACGCAATGTTTTGGCCAGAAAACTCATCATCGTGAAAAATTGAAATATGAAATGTTTATATTCATAAGCAATACTATTTGATAAGGGTTGTAAATTGTGGAGTGAATACCAATGTTTGTCTTTCTTTTAGTGGAGTAAATTAAATATTTTAGTGTATTTGATATCATAGAGTAAGCTTAAAACTTCCAATAATATTTTCATATTTGTTAAAGATACATACAAGTACATTGAAACTTAATACCTTTCACTTTCATTGCTAATTTATTAGGTTAAAAATGGTTGAGACATCGAAGAGTGAAAACATTGAATGTGTATTCATTCCATGTTAAAATAAGCATAGGTAAGGATCATTTCAACTATTAATATAAATACGTTTTGATTCATTATTATCGAACATCATTATTATTCTAGTAAAATGATGGTAAAATTAATTAATGTCTTGAATGTCAGTGAGACTTCTGAAGATTATTTATGCAAAGGAAATCCATAATCAAAATGATAGAGAGGTAAAATTCAAGAAAAAAATATTGAACATAAAACTATAAAAGTAAAGTAATATTACAATAAAGAATATTTTACAAATACATTGTCAGATCAAGTACAAGTGTGGTGGGCCCACTATCTCTATGATAATTTATTTACACTCATGAAAGACCCAAAACATGATCCCTCGAAGGGATTTTGAGAATAGACATAGAAAATAATTACAAAATAAAAATGCATCTCTATTCAAAAGGAAGCTTGTTAATCCACCCTCCTTGTTAAGCCATGGGATTGTCTTTATCACTTGTAGTTGCCAACATCTACATGGAACATGTTAGGTCCATATAATACTAGTGTATCTGCCATATTGTTGTTGGTGTGTCCCATGTAGCCCCCCATATTGTTATTGTTGTTCCTCGTAGAAGATCACTATTGTTATTATTGTACCCTTACATTATTATTGTTATGTGGACCCTAATTATATTGTGGCCCTTTACACTCCTATATATAAAAAGCAGGTCTTTCCATTTGTATCATCCAATAATTGTTCATTAATGTGATGTAAAAGGAGTTTCCCCGTCGAAGAGGCTCGTTTTCAAGTCATTTATCTATATTTTGTTTTGTTTTCTAATCTAGTTACATAATATATGGTATCTTTGGGGAATATGTATTGAATAGTCCAATGATTGCCATTCAATTGGGTGGTGTTGATGTTGTATTAGGAGTCCAATATTTACAATCTTTGGGTATGATAGCTTTTAATTTTCAAGAACTTTTTTTAAATTTTTTACTGTGAAGGAAGGACAATTAAATTAAGGGGTATCACTGGGAAACCTAGTAAGATAATTATATCTAATGGCATGAAATGTTTTCTGAAGAAGCAACAACGAGGTATAATTTCACAATTATGCTCACTAGATGTTCAAACATCTAAGTCTCCCATTTATCTAGATCTCCAAAGGATCTTTGACAATCATTCCGAGGTATTTGAGATTCCTAAGGGTCTCCCACCTATTCATGATCATGATCATGATATTCACTTGATTCCAGGAAGTTTTCCTCCAAACATCGACCTTACAAACATCCCAATGCCCAGAAGGGTGAAATTGAATGTACAATTGTAGAATTGTTAGAGGCTGGTATAGTTCAACCTAGCCAAAGTTCTTTCTCTGCTCCAGTAGTACTAGTACACAAGAAGAATGGATCATGGCATATGTGTCTGGATTATAGGGAGATCAACAAGCTCACTATTAAAGATAAATTTCCCATTATTGTTATTGATGAATTATTGGATGAATTACATGGAGCAATTTACTTCACCAAGCTGCATCTTCATTTGGGATATCATCAAATGAGAATGAAGACTGGAGACATTCTTAAAACAACATTTAGAACTCATGAAGGTCATTATGAATTTTTGGTCATGCCTTTTGGCCTTACTAATGCACCTTTCACATTTCAAGTTTTGATGAATTCCATTTTCAAAACCTTAGAAAACTTTTGTTATTATTTTTTGATGATATACTAATCTACAACAAGTCCTGGAAGGATCATGTTCAACATGTTGACAGGTTGCTCAAACTATTGGAATAGAAACAATTGTATCAAAAACCCTCCAATTGTTTCTTTGGGTTATATGAGGTGGAATATTTGGGTCATATTGTATCTGATGATGGTGTTAAGGTAGACCCTAATAAAATTAAAACGATCAAGGAACGGAAAATCCCCACAACTTTAAGGAATATTATAGGATTTCTCGGGTTGATAGGGTATTGTTGAAATTTTGTTAATAATTATATAAAAATAGCAGCGCCTCTAATAACATTACTGAAGAAAGATGAATTTCCTTATACTCCAAAAGAAACTAGGGCCTTTGAACATCTTAAAGAGGCAATGTGATGAGCTCAGGTCTCAGCTACACCAAAATTCACAAAAACTTTTATTGTGGAATGTGATGCCTCAAGAAATGGAAATGGTGTTGTTTTAATGAAAAAAGGAAGTCTCATTTCCTTTGAAAGTCATCAAATGAAAGGGAATAATTTACACAAACCCATTTATGAGAAGGAAATGTTAGCAATTCTACATGCCCTGAAGAAATGACACAGATACCTAATTTGAAGACACTCCAAGGTAAAAATAGATGACAATAGTGTTAAAAACTTCCTCAAACAAATATTATATTTAGAAGAGCAACAAAAATGGGTCACAAAGATGTTGGGTTATGACTTTGAAATAATCTACAAGAAATGGAAGCAAAATGTTGTTGTAGATGCACTCCCAAGAAAGGATGAGGATGTGGTATCATTTTTTTATGCCATTTCTATTATCCAACCTCATTGGATAAATGAATCAAGGAATAAATGGAAGAATGACGAACGGGTGTGGATGCTCATTCAAAAGTTACAACAAGATTCCAATGCATCTAATACTTTTATCTAGAAAAATGATTCACTATGGTACAAGGATCTCTTATATCTATGTAACAATTCCAAACTCAAAGAAAATGTTCTTTCGTAATTGCACACCTCTTCTATAGGTGGCCACTCATGACTTTTAAAAAATTACCACATGGGTAAGAAGGATTTTTTTGGGATGGCCTTAAATTTGATGTTCAGAATTTTGTGGTTGAATGTTTCGTTTTCCAATAAAATAAAGTCGAGACAATTAACACTTTGGTTCTTTTACAACCATTAGCCATTCCAAGTTAGTGTTGGGAAGATGTCTCAATGTATTTTATCACAATTCTACCCGAGTCTAAAGGATAGAGTGTCACCGTGGTGGTAGTTGATAAAATTACCAAGTATGAACACTTGTGTGCTCTATCTCATCCTTTTAAAGCCAGTATAGTCACTACTGTGTTTGTGGAAACAATTCAAAAGTTACATGGAAATCCAAAGAGTATTATAAGTAACAGAGATCCTGTTAGGCCCCTATGCTACTACTGTAACCCCTTATTGTTATTATTACAACCCCCTTATTATATTGATGTACCCATGTAATCCCCATATTGTTACTATTGTGCCCCATAGATGCCCATTATTGTTATTATTGTGCCCTTACATTATTGTTATGTCGGCTTTGATTATATTATGACCCTATAGACTCCTATATATAGAAAGGAGGTCTTTTCATTTGTATCATCCAAGAACTGTTCATTTGTGTAATCTAAAGGAGGTTTCCCCCTCGAAGAGGCTAAATTCTAAGGCGTTTATCTATCTTTTCTATCTTTTGTGAGCTGGTTTCATAACATTTGGAATCAAAGCTTTGGATTCTAGGGTTTTGCTGCTCCAAACAGGTCATCATGGCATTTGCACTATAACTTTTTTCTGTGACGTTTCAGACTCTAATAAAAAAACCCATTTGGGTTGACATTGTTCTGAAGCTCAGGTCCAAATTTTAGAGCTTTTCGTGCTATATTTACGGAGATATGATCTGAGGAAGTTGGTCGTTTTGCAAACTCCCGAATTACATTCCAAACAGGTGACTTGGGGAAAATCATCAGAACGTTTGTTTTGAGCATCAGATTGAAATTTCGTAAGTAATTACAGAAAGAGAACAGACTGTATTTTCTTGTGTATATTTTTCAGATCCTAAGGTTAACACAGTGACACGTGGCACTTCATATAAGTTCGCTCTTTTGAAAAGGTATATAATTAGGTCATCTTGGGAGATTGTTCATAACTCTTTCTTAGAGAATCTAAATTTGATCATACTGGTGGCATTGGAAAGAGGACATAGAGGGCTACTGTAGGTTGCAATTTCAGAACTGGAAGAACCAAAATTATAGAGTTATAGTCATTTCAAGATCGAGCTCCTAAAATCAAGAAAAGGCGATATGAGGAAGTTTGATGGCAAGGATCCGGTAAATTGGATACTTCAAATGGAGCAATATTTTGATCTACATGGTGTACCATTGTTAAAAAAGGTATTTATTGCATCTTCATATTTAGAACTGGATCAATTTTTATGGTATAAAGGGCTTTGTTCTTGTAAACAACTTGTTACATGGTCAATTTTCACAGAGGAAATGATAGCACATTATGCAGATACAAAGAGCAACACCTTCTTTAGAGCAACCCCACAACAATTGGAAAGAGTAAAAGGGCTTTGTTACATAGTGGAAAGTAAAATTATGGCAACAAGGAAGTCTACCCCTCACAACTATAAAGATGGAAGTGTTGTTTCTCCTAGCCTTCCACAACCTACAAGGGTTACACCACAACAATTGGAAGAAAAAAGAGAAAAAGGGCTTTGTTACAATTGTGATAGAAAATGCACTAAAGGTCATGAGTGTGCTGAGAAGAAATTATTTTACATAGAATATGAAGAGGAGGAAGAAAAGGATCAAGAAACATCAAACGAAGAGGATATACACCAGGACCCGACCCCAGAGAAAGAAGAAATGAATCAGACCATATCTTGTAAAGCATTGGCAAGAATTACCACTCCTCAAACTCTCAATATAGAAGGACATCAAGAAGAAAAAGGTGCAAGAAGTGAAATACCACATCGAGAAAGAAAAAATGAATCCAACCATATATTGTAATTCATTGGCCAAAATTACCACTCCTCAAACTATCAAGATAGAAGGACATATCAAGAAGAAAAATGTTCAATAAGTGAAGAATCACATCCAGCATCAAGAAATGAATCTGACCATATCTTGTAAAGGATTGGAAGAAATTACCACTCCCCAAACTCTAGAGATAGAAGGACATATCAAAAAGAAAAAGGTTCAAGCAATGAAAGATCACATCGAGCATCAACAACAAGTTCTCCAACTTTTAAAGGATAACGCCACTTCAGCGCAAAATCAAACGAAACAACATGTAGATCAACATCATAGTGAAAAATGTTTTGATGTAGGCGATTGGGTATTTTTACTGCTACATCTCAAGCAAGCTATTTATGAGAAGGAAATGTTGGCAATACTACATGCACTTAAAAAATGGCGAACTTACCGAATGGGAAGACTCTTCAAGGATGAGGATGTGGAAGCATTGTTTTGTGCTATTTCTATTATCCAACCAGATTGGATAAACGAAGCAAGGGATGAATGGAAGAAGGATGAAGAAGTATGGCCACTTATTCAAAAGTTGCAAAAGATTCCAATTCAAACAATATTGCCAGAAATTGAAGAGGAAGGAAAATCATATTGGAACC
>APFE031473136.1:107229-124352 GCA_000404065.3 Pinus taeda
AAAGAAGAAATGAATCCAACCATATCTTGTAATGCATTGGCCAGAATTACCACTCCTCAAACTATAAAGATAGAAGGACATATCAAGAAGAAAAATGTTGAAGAAGTGAAAGATCACATCGAGCATCAAGAAATGAATCCGACCATATCTTGTAATGCATTCATCAGAATTACCACTCCTCAAATGGTAAATATAGAAGGACATATCAAGAAGAAAAACATAATAGTGTTGATTGATTCGGGTAGTACCCATAATTTCATTAATTGTAAGATAGCCAAGGACTTGAATTTCTTTGGAAAGTGCCATAATATCCAACTATCTATGGGAGAATATGTATTGAATAGCACAATGTTTTCCATTCCAATGGGTGGTGCTGATGTTGTACTAGGAGTCCAATGGCTACAATCCTTGGGTACAATAGCTTTTAATTTTCAAGAAATTTTTATGAAATTTTCTTCAGAAGGAAAGGAGGTTGAATTAAGGGGTATCATAGGGAAACCAGGAAAGATAAGCAACTCTGACGGAATGACAAAGCTTCTAACAAAAGAATGAGGCGTAATTGCACAATTATATTCACTAATTGTTCACACATCAAAATCATGTATTTCTCCAAATCTCCAAAAAGTCTTGTATAATCATTCCAAGGTATTTGAGACTCCCAAATATCTCCCACGTATTCGTGATCATGATCATGCAATTCATTTTATTCCAGGATGTGTTCCTCCAAATTTCAAGCCTTATAGATATCCATATGCCTAAAGGAGTGAAATTGAACATATGGTTGTAGAAATGGTCGAGGTTGGTACAATTATCAAACCAAATTTGATAAACAAAGGAAGGTTTGAATGGAAGATTCGCGAAGCAGGGAGGGAACTCATTCAAAAGTTTCCGAATATCCCAGTTCCAACAATATTGCCAGCAATTGACAAGGAAGGAAAAAGCATATTGGAACCTGAAGAATTTACAGAACCAAGAAGTTGGCAGCTACGTAATTGATCAATTTCAAAGCATCTCATCAAGTGGAAGAACTTACGTGTTGAAGATTTCACATGGAAGGACAATAATTTTATACAAAAGCATCAAGAACTACTCAAGCATTGAGGACAACACTTTTTGAAGGAGAGGGGCGTGTTAGGCCCCTATACTACTAGTGTAACCCCTTATTGTTATTAGTACAACCCACTTATTATATTGATGTACCCATGTAGTGCCCATACTGTTACTATTGTGCCCCATAGGAAGCCCACTATTGTTATTATTGTGCCCTTACATTATTATTGTTATGTCGGCTCTGATTATGTTATGACCCCTCAGACTCCTATATATAGAAAGGAGGTATTTTCATTTGTATCATCCAAGAATTGTTCATTTATGTACTGTAAAGGAGGTTGCCCCCTCGAAGAGGCTGAATTTTAAGGTGTTGATCTATCTTTTCTATCTTTATCTTGAGTTGGTTTCATAACAGACTGACTCCAAAATCAATTAAAATAAGAATGGGATGATTATTTAACTTACCTTCCACCTTGATCATGTGTGCCTGATGTTCAATCCGCTTGTTATCTAGTGTTGCATAAAGTATGGGCATGATCTTACCCACATCCTTCATTGTATCAACCCCTTGAATGTGATTTACAATCCTCAACTTTCCCTCTTTGTGTGGGAAACCCCTATTCTTGTGTTTTCCTTCACAACCCCAACATAGAGTGGGCTAAATTTTTGGTCTATTCCTCAATAAATGAGTCCCATTTGGTTCAATATGTGCTGGTAGCATTTGTTATATGCATGATATTCATTTTTAAAATATTGAGGTTTGAAACCTTTCTTCCTTTTCCATCTTGTTTCTCTTCTTGTTATCCCAAGTTCATTGGAAAACTGACTTATTTTTACTCTGCTCATAGAAGCACTTTGCCTTCTTATAGCCTCACCCAAAGCCTTTGGTTAATCAATTCTAATTGTCACCATAGAATGGAGGTAATTCACTCACATATCTTTGTATATTTAGCTTTATATATTTAATAAAGTCCACATATCTCAATAAATCAATGAAATTTATACCATATTCTTTCATTTTCATGTTTCCTAATTTGGTTTTGAAGAACTCTTGCATTTTTCTCTCATAGCAATGTTTAGAAAGGTACTTCCTTTTTAAATTTCTTCCATGAAATCTTCTTTTCATTTAGATGTTTTACCTCTTGGAGTTGCTCCCACCATAAATTTACTTTCCCTTTCAAGTGATAGATGGAAATTCGTGCCTCTAAATTGGAAGAATACTCATGCAGCTGAAGGTACTTTCTCATTTCCAAAAACCAAGCTTCAAAATATTCTCCTTTCTTATGCTCACCAATAAATGTAGGTGGCTTTATCTTTCCAAGTTTCCCTTGTAAACTGTCTAGGTCTAGTTTACCTCCTAGCCACCTTACTGGTGACATGCTTGAACTACTTTATGATTCTAAGGGAATATGGGCTTTCTTACTGGATTTTCTAGATGCATGTTGTGGCTAGCCAAAAAAACTCCTAGATTTCCTTGAATCTCCAACATCTTTCCCTTGAATTCTTGAATCTTTCTCCTCTCCTTTTCTAGAATCAGACCCCTAGTCCATTCTCTTTTGCAATTTATTTAGGCTCTGTAAAATCATGGTATTAATATGTTGTTTTTCTCTTACCAACTTCTCATTATCAACTTTGTAGTTGAGCACCTCCATTTTGAGGCTCTTTGAAATTTAGACTAGGTCCCTATCTTCAAGCCTATCTTCTCCATACCCATTTGACAACACTACACATGCTCAAGTTCATGGCTCTAACCTCCCCTTCATGGCTGCAAGACCTTTGAGTATCCCCCATACTCGTATTCCTTATGTTGGTTATGAATTATAGGCCCTTCATTATTTTCTTTTGATTATTTTAGGACATTTCCCTTCTTTAATCCAAAATTATGGGCTGGTAGGCATATTCTCCTCATTGACATGTTTTTATTGATTGATTCATTGCCCCAATCTGAGCTCCGACCACTAAATTACACTTTGTTGAAGTGATGGTCTGCTCTGCCCTTCAACTAGATTATTCCATTAAGTTGTAATCAATTCCCTAGACCAATGAAACGTGCTTGTAGTTGTACCTTTTATCTATTTTCAGACATTTGGACACCTCTATGTGCCTTTATTTCTTCCCAAAAAATCACTAATTTCCTAAAATTTTTGGGTTTTTAGTTCTTATGTGCCCCAAACTAACCTATGTCACTTCCCTTGACACTTGGCATGCATGTGGCTCTCCTACCTTACATTCATCAAGGCCCCTTGTCTCTTCCTGGTGTAATTTTCAAAAACACCCTTCGAGTCTTTTTGTTGGTGATGTCATGTATGATGTCATCATAGTGTCATGTTAATGTGGAATGTTAGGACCCAAGGCTTATTTCACTACTCATGCATACAAGGAGTGGAATGGCCAATCTGATGAAGTAATGGCTGACCCAAGTGTGATTTTGACCCTTTGAAACCTTCTCACTAAAAGACTAACCATCGCCAAGGCATCCATGTTGGGACTTGTTCACTTAACAAATGGTTAGTCTAACAAAGGAATGGTTATGCCACTTAATGTTGTTTTTTCTCGTGCTGCACCTAATGTTAATTTATCCATCTACTACTCATTTCTTGTCGACCACATTTGTTGTTGTTTACAATCCCTTAAACTAGGCAATCCAATAGATGGACATCTCACTTAATGATAATATTTTTATTATTTTCTGTAGATTATTTCCTATTTGTTTCCCACCACTTATCAGCCACATTTTCTATTATTTACAACACCTTTAGGCTAGGCTATCTGGTGAGGGACCCATGATCCACCTCATTACCTGTCATGCTTTCCATGCTGATTATTACCAAAAGCAAGGGTTTTCCATGTGACATCCTACTCACGATTCATTCTCACAAGCCTCCATATCATCAATTAGCATGTGGTGTCCATGTCATCCACATATGCCTATGTGGCTCCATCATAATCACTCGTCCACATCATCTCAATACTTTTCCCTTAGGGTTTCGTTTCAGTGTCAACTACAAATGCCGAGGTTTGAAAACTTACATACATCATATTATGATGATGTAAAGTTGACTTGGAGTACCACATTAGTAGTCCATGCTAGCTGCCATATCAGTGTCACTTGTCCTATTCATGGGACACAGAGTCGTGGAAAACCACCCTAACTGAAATTGTCAGTATTGCAAACCCTCTTGGTGGCGGTTTCAAATTGATAGAAGGGGGGCCTCGGGTCTCCCCATCATCGATATGGAATGATGGTTTGGGCACGAATCCCAGCCATGCCATCCCCCCTCCTGTTAATTATTGACAACAAGGGGGACCTCAAGGTCAATCTCATTTATTGGATCCAACATTTCTATAAATCAACGACTATCCACTATTCCAACTTTTGCCTTTGGCCTCTAGTTATCATAAATTTTCCAAAAATCCTTGGAAATTTAGGGGTTTTTTCTTGGTTCCTTCATGGAATTCTATTAAATAATTGGTAGCCATCGAGGAGGGGGGGACAACTCAATTGGCAATGATCATAAAAATTAAGTGTTATGTACGATGAGGTTCGAGGTTTAAATCCCCCTGATTCAACTGTGCTTATGAAAGGGGCATACATAGGCATATGGAAATTATAGTGGTAGCGGTTGGAATCGACACCATGTCACGTGAGTATGACACCAAAAAAGTTTTGATTCCTCTAGATACAAAAAAATGGAAAAACAATTGGTGTTCATCCACCACTTTGCCAAAATTAACGTACATATACTAAGAATATTATTCTCTATGAACAATTCAATTTGCCATTTTGTGCATATTTGGTGATCAACATGATCCACATGATAATAATCCACTATGTCATTTCATCAAATATTTTGTCTACAAACCTCATATACGTTTGTTCATACTTGGCCCATGCAATCTTGGCATTGCAACTGTGGCTCTAATGCCACTTGTAACATACCTTGCCCACTATTGTCTCATTACTTCCTCTCATGAGGCCTAAAATTAGTTCCAGAAACCTTGGAAACTCATGACCTGAAAATTTTTCCTTCCTCGGGATGTCTTACCAAGTAATTTAACATAAAAATATGCTTTCTAAAATGCATGATATATGCGCAAACAGGTTTTTAACTAAATTTCCTCATTTAATTAATGTGCAATTGTGTTTTGTTAACACATAATCAACATTTGTAGCAGAAATAAACACATAAATGAGGACTTGTATTTAAAAACAATGTAATTGGTTATAGGCCTGTGAGGTTCCACCCAACCATAGACCTTGTTGTTCATTTGTTTCAACAACAACTCACCACTAAGTTGGGGCTTTGAATTTGGAGGGCATTTAACATTAACTTACCAAAGAACCTGGTACTCACTCAATACCAATAATTATTGGCTAAGGTGACAAAGCTGATAGCTCCAATCAACAATCCCGTGGCTTCCAAGACTTCCACTAGTATCATATGCCTTCTAGGTACTTTTCCAGGCTTCACATAGCCAAGTTACCAAGCCCAAAAGCCTCCAACCAACAGTCCTGTGGCTTCTAGGAGTTCCACTACCATCATAAGCCTTATAGGTACCCTTCTAAGCCTTAGTTTACACAACCGTCCCGATTCTTCCATGTTGGTATTTTCAGAATCCCTCATGGGAGTCATCCCTACTCCCCATAACATATGAATCAACTGTGCTAATTCCCTTCACAGAGCTAACACCTAATTTTTATGTGCATTCCCTCCTTTTACCACTTTGTATTCACCCAACCCCTTAATGGACTTTGGATTTATACATGGGAATTTTTTTTATGATTATTAAAGCATATAATCCCCTTCAAATCACCCATCCTTAGAGTTTTAACCCCCATCCTTGTTTGCACATTTCTAGTCTCCATCCAATTTATTTTTATTAATGTGTAAATATTTACATTTCCAGATCTTCTAGCCTCAAAATATACAACATGTGTACATGGGAATACCGATCGCGAAACATAACACATACCTACTTGGGTATGTTTTGGCTTAACATCCTAGTTTCAAATTTACATGCTATTTATATTCCAGGGGTCGAGCAGGGGTGTTATAGATATTGCTTAAGGTTTCTCCACAATATTCTCCAAGGTTCACCATCTAAAACCATTGAGAGAAAAATTCACAGTGAATATGCCATGATGGTCTATTTGAAGCAAAAAAACCCTAGGATTGTGAGCTTTTATACCAAATGTTGTCAACCCTACATCTTAAAAATGATAAGAAATGAATAATTATAGTCATCTTCGAGGGGGAAACCTCCTTTTACAACTTATAAAATGTATAAAGACAATATTTGATGATTCTAAGACTACATATCCTTGTTATATATATAGAGGATACAAGTGGTACAATTATAATAGAGTGGGAGCATGAGGGGTTCTAGCCTACATAATAATAATAGAAATGTATTCACTCAATATCCAGGGCCTAATAAGGGGTTTTAGGGTTAACTTGGGGCTTATATAGGGCTCAACACAATAATACAAAACATAGTCATCAATTATTTCTTTGAAGCGTTTGAAAACTACATAACTATAGGGAAAAACATAGTGAAAAGTACAAGTTTGAGGGGTTGAAGAAGTGAGACTCAACCACCAAAGTAATTTAAATTCGTTTCAATCAATCAATCTAGAGAAGAGGGATAGAGAAACTCAAAAAAATACAATCATTGAGCCAAATCAATTTTAACCATATAATATGCAACCACAATGCATTGAGATGAGTAATAACCTTGTTTGGAGATGAAAATTCAACTTTTAAGCCTCTTCTAGGCATTCGTTAAGTCCTAGAGCCAAGTTTGTTTCTTTGCATGCAAACCAGAGAAAACAATTACCACACAAAGTTACCAAATGACCATATCCTTGGTCGAGAAAAGGGAGTAACTTCCCAAGGCTAGCTGGCTACAAAGCCGATGCCTTCCATTAATGAAATATGATGTAGTGACCATGTCAATGCTAGGATCAAATCCAAACTATTGTTAAATTCACATAAACCTCAGTTAAATCTACAATTTCATATTGAACTGAGGGGTGGTAAATGCATGTGAGTGATATTAATATCCCATTTTTCTGTTCTCAATTTCATTTCATACACTATATCAATGCTAAGCCTAACATATGAAACTAACAATCAACCATAAAATCAACCATAATGTTTGTGTTGTGTAATATGGTCTTTGTCATGTTGTATGTTAATATTTGTTGCCAAGTATTGAATTATGCCTGTATTTATGGTGCCAAACATTAACATAACCATGACTGTATCATGACATATGACATATCATTGTTATGAGTTCTTTATGCCAATATTACATGCATAGCCAAGATGATGATATAGTGCCAACATAAATCCATCTAATTACATGGGAATGCAATGTTTTCTCCATCCAAATTTTATGCCACTAGTATATTCAAAACATTGAAATTACAACTTAGTTAGTGATGTATAAACATAATATACTAAATAATCATAGTACTAAAACTTAAACTAGTTTTCTTCCTATGGGACCCCACCTACTTATATTATTTATCACTTTTGAACAACAGATGGAAGGCATTTGCAATGCTTTGAAAATTTGTAAGAATCACAGGGTCATAGGTGTTAATAGTAGGATGATCCAAATTAGATCATGATACTATATGTCATCTATCTTGATATTTCCTAGGTCAAAATAATTAGAGGAATTAACTTGCAAGGCCATTTTAGCAGTAGGTCCTAGTTTGGAAAATTGAGATCTCAAGCCTTCCATGGAAATTTTGAGGCATCAAACAATGTTTTTTTGGTTATAGGTTTTGCATGTTATGCCCACACCACTATGATTAGTCTATACACTAATACCTTTCCAATAGTGTGAAAATCACCTTAATTAGAGCTTGTATGCAAAATTTATGCCTCTTGGAAGTTAACTACATTGTTGACCAACATGGTATGAAGGAATGCCATGTTGTTACACTATACTCACACATGTTGAGCTATCCATGTGATTCCTTCCAAAAATATATTAGAATGTTTAAAACCCTATTATATTGAGGGTTGAGGAATTCAAACCCATAAACCTATATGCCTATCAAGCTCTGTTAAATATTAGGCCAATAGGAGAAAAATGGGTTCCATTCTTTTGCATTGTACTTATTCTACAACTGAGAAAAACATCTAGGAGTGGTATTTACAACTTAATAGAGGAATAGGAGGCTTTTGTAGTATCTATTTAGGAAATAGTGTCAAAGGTAACTCCATATGAGTGCCCATTCCTTTGTATGTGCATTTTTATAATTGAAAGTAAAGAGACAAAAGGATAAGCCTCACCTTCTACTTGGGTTTTCTCTTATATTGGGTTTCTTGGGATAAGTCTTGAGTATATTTGTTTGGATGGTGTTTTTACATGTGTGTTATTTCCATTTCTTATTTTAGTTGTTTCATAAATTTGAAGAAAATCAGTAATGAATTAATATAGAATCTAAGGAAATAAATTTTCATAATCTACGATTTTTGAATATTAGAAGATCTATTGTGATGAATTGTTCTAGTGGAATATCCAAGGTAGTTTATGTATTATAGGATTACAAGTTGTTCCTTCATAAAGGGGCATTAGAAAATCACAAATGAAATTATTGGAGTAGACCACCCTAAGGTGACCTATTGAGTGAGAGTTGTCTTTCATGGACCCACTTCACATTTTGAGAAAAGAACCATCCTTATCAAGGTATAACTTAAAATGGCGTCCTCTCCTTGGAAAGACATACAATTTCTTTCAAATATAGAACCATCTATACCACTCATTCCACTCAAGTATTAAGTGCTTCCCATTTCTTGACAAAATTTCCAGGAGGTTATGGTCAAAGAGTAGGCACTTACATTTTTTTGGACCTCTAAGAGTATTCCTATCATCTTTGCCATTTTTTTATGAAGATGTGATTACCCCTAAATTTAACCTCTATAAACTCTCCACTTTTTGTTATATGCAGGATGATATAAAAGAAAAAGTAATGGACTAACTTACCCAAACTTTTCAAGGACAAAGTATTTGGTGGTTTTCCTCCCTACATAGAAAGAGTACTACAAGATGTAATGGTTTAAAGGCTACATTTTGTATAACATTCTTGTTATAATAAAGTCCTTCCTCTAAATTTTATGAAATCATACATACGTATTATAGCTATGATTAGATAGTATATTTGCAAGAAGGATTTGATTCTCTACATCTCCTTATAATTTTCAAGTAGATATGTCTTGAAATGAAGCCCTCAAGGATGAAATGTTGAGACATTGCTAAAATATCTATTTCATTTTCTTGCCCATGTATCTAAAATTAAGTAAGAGATCAAGTGAAATGAAAATATTATAATAAAAGAAACAATGTCAAGTGTTATATGAAGAGGTACATGTGGTATAAGAGGAGATTACAAGTCCCAAATTTGTTGTTGATGTTTGTATAAATGTGCCTTGAGAGGAAGTTCATGAATTTTTTGATTTCAGTGAAGATGTTCTTCTCTTGCTTACTAGTTTATCAAAGTTAAAATCAAAGGCATATCGTGGGGCATCATAGATTGTTACATTTATTCATAAATTATCTTAGTTCTATTTAAGCATGGATATATTTATGTATATAAGGCAACTTCATGTATGGATAAACAAATGTTTAACCTAATTTTGATGTATGATTAGATTTCAATTTGGAGGTCATTCATAGTGAATTCCATCAACAAGAAGAGATAAGGTGTATCTCAAAAGCTTTGATAATTTATAAATGCTCATGCCCTAAAAAGTGCCAAATAAAAGGAAGTTGTTGGAGTAGAAATAAAACATAAAGAGTAACCTCCCATGGAATAAGGAAATGAACTCAGAGAGCCCATTATTAATGTTCATATCTAATTCAATTACAAAGAACAAACTATTTTAACTCTCCGAGTAATTTATGAGCTACAATTTGACCATAGAAACAATAAGGAAGAGGTCACGATGGAATTATTAGAGTTATGAATAGAGGATAATTTTAAATGAGAATTTATTTTATGGTGCTTAGTTCACATACCCCTTATATTTTTGTTAGGTCCCTATAATACTAGTGTAACCCAATTATTGTTATTGTTAGTGTAGCACCCTTGTTGTTATTATTGTGCCCATGTAGGCCCCATATTATTATTATTGTGCCCCATATAAGGCCACTATTGTTATTATCGTGCCCCATATAAGCCCACTATTTTTATTTATGTTCCCTTACATTATTATTCTTATGTAGGCTCTGAATATATTGTGACCCTTTAGACTCCTATATATACCAAGGAGGCCTTGTCATTTGAATCATCCATGAATTGTTCATTTATGTGATGTAAAGGAGGTTTCCTCCTTGAAGAGGATAATTTTCAATTTGTCAATCTATATTTTCTTCTATTTTGTGATCTGGTTGCATAACATTTGGTATCAAAGCTTTGGATTCTAGTGTTCCACTACTTCAAACATGTCATCTTAGAATTTTCGCTATAATAATTTCATTTTTTTCTATGAGGCTTCAGAAGCTAAAATTTAGACCACGTGAAGCTGAAATCTTGGTGAGCTTCATGTAAAATTTTTAGATCTTGATTCATTATATTTTCTGAGATATGGTTTGAAGAAGTTAGGGTTTTTGCATGCTCTAGAATTCAGTCTCAAACAAGTGACTTAGAGAAAGTTGTTATAAATTTCTCTACAAGCATTGTATTTGAATTTCATAAAAAGTTACAGAATGTGAATGGAATATAGTTTTTCGTGTATCATTTTTAAGGCTGAAGGTTGAAACAACGACACATGGCATTCCATACAATTTTTCTCTACTGAACCAATCCATAACCAGGTCATAGTAGGAGATTGGGTATAAATTTGACTTGAGGAATCCAATCTTGATTTGAATTATGGTGTTGGAAAGAAGACTCATAGGGCTACCAAATGATGAAATTTTTGACCTTAGAGAGCCGAAATTATAGAGATACAATAGTTTCAATATTGAGCTCCTAAAAGCAAGAGAAAAATGTGTAACTTTTGTTTGAAGTGATTTAAAGGGAATATTGAAGCATAGATATCAGTATTTAGTTCTAAAATGCTTCCCAAAAATAATAATTCTATACCCATTAAGCCCTCAAAAATCTCTACTATGATGCATGAAGAGGAAGAATTGCAACATGATATATCAAAATCAAAGGCACAAACAAATTTCGCTCTCACAAAGAGCAACCAAAGATGAAATAAAAGGGGACATGGATGGTTTAAAAGAAGAAATAAAAGGTGACATGGATGGTATAAAAAGTGACATGAATGGTTTAAAATTAGACAAGGAAGGTTTGATAAAGTTTCTAGAAGAAAGGCTTCCTAGTGGTGATGATGTATTTCATGAAAGTCATGAAGAGAAAAAACATAATGCAAATCGTGATTTTAGAGACTCTAACTTTGGGATGAAGATAAAACATATTCCAAAGATTGGTTTGCAGAAGTTTGATGGCAAGGATCCAGTAACATGGATACTACAGATGGATCAATTGTTTTATCTACATGATGTGCCATACACACAAAAGGTACGCATTACATATTTATATTTAGAACAAAATCAGTTTGTGTGGTATCGATGGCTTTGTTCTTGTAAATCAATTTTCACTTGGATAATTTTTATGGAAGTATTGGTAGCACATTATCAAGGTGCAAAGAGAAATAATGTCTTTAGCCAATTTATAAAGGTTGAATGGCAGAGCACATTGAAGACTTCCATAGATTGAATATCAAGTAAATCATATTCTAGAGGAGCATAGGATTGATATCTTCATAGGAACCTTAAAGGATAACATCCAACATGAGGTTTGCCTTTGGGAACCTAAATAATTGGAGAAGGCATTCAAGGTGGCAAGAAAATTTGAAAGAAAAATTATGGCCACAAGAAATTCTACAACTCACAACTATAAAGATGGAAGTGTTATTTATACTAGCCTCCCACAACCTACAAGGTTGACACAAAAAAATTGGAGGAAAAAAGAGCAAAACATATTTGTTACAGTTGTGATAGAAAATACACTAAGGGTCACAAGTGTGCTGAGAATAAATTATTTTACATAGATTGCGAAGAGGAGCAAGAAAGGAAACACGAAACATTAAAGGAACATGATATACACTAGGAACCAACTCAAAAGAAATAAGAAATGAATCTGACCATATCTTGTAATGCATTGGCAGGAATTACCACTCCTCAAAAACTCAAGATAGAAGGATATATCAAGAAAAAAGGTAATGTTTCTGATTGATTTTGGTAGTACCCATAATTTAATTCATTGTAAGATGTCCAAGGAATTGAATTCATTTCTATATCTAACACCAGTGTGTCAGGTGATGGTTGCAAATTGAGGAACTATAAATTGCTCAGGGAAGTTCCATAATATCAATCTAACCATGGGGTAATATGTATTGAATAGTATAATGCTTTCCATTCCAATGGGTATGATGGTGTTCTTTTTTCAATTGTGGTTCATGGTCACTAAGTGGCCACTACATCCACAGGGAATAATCTGGGTAGATCCACCCGAAGGGATCTACAGAGACTTATTTGGTCAGGCCTAACCCAAAGGGCATCGAGGAGATTTGACACCATGACCTCCCAATTGGCAAGGTACTTAACAATGAGAACTCAACCAATTGAGCTGTCCCTTGGGGATAGGGTAGTGCTGATGTTGTATTAAGAGTCCAATGGTTATGATATCTGGGGATGATATCTTTTATTTTTTAAGAAATTTTCTTGATTTCTTTTGCGAAGGAAAGGAAATAAAATTAAGGGCCATCACAAGGAAAACAGGGAAGATAATCATCTCTGAGGGCACGAAAAATATTTTGAAGAAATAAAAACATGACATAATTACACAATTATGCTCACCAGATGTTCAAACATTGAAATCATCTATTTCTCTAGATATCCAAAGAATATTGGACAATCATTCCAAGGTATTTGAGATTCCTAAAGCCCCCCCCACCTATTTGTGATCATGATCATTCTATTCACTTGAATCCAAGAAGTATTCCTCTAAACATTAGACCTTACATATATCCCATGCCCCAAAAAATGAAATTGAACAATGGTTGCATAAATGCTAGAGGCAGGTATAATTCAACCTAGCCAAACTTCTTTCTTTGCTCCAGTAGTATTGACACACAAGAAGGATGGATCATGGTGTATGTTTCCAGATTATAGGGAGCTCAACAAGCTCAATATTAAAGATACATTTCCCATTCTTGTCATTGATGACTTGTTGGATGAATTACATGGAGCAATTTACTTCATTAAGTTGGATCTTTGCTTAGGATATCATAAAATTAAAATGAATATTAAAGACATTCCAAAAACAACATTCAGAACTCATGAAGGTCATTGTGAATTTTTAGTCATGCCTTTGGCCTTACTAATGCATCTTCCAGATTTCAAGGTTTGATGAATTCCATTTTAAAACCCTTCCATAGAAAATTTGTGTTAGTATTTTTTGATGATATACTAATCTACAACAAGTCTTGGAAGGATCATTTTCAACATGTTGACAAGGTGCTCAAACTATTGGAGGAGAAACAATTGTATGCAAAAATCTTCAAATGTTTATTTGGGGTACACGAGGTGGAATATTTGGGTCATATTGTATCTCATGAGGGTGTTAAGTTATATCCTAACAAAATTAAATTCATCAAGGAATGGAAAATCCCCACAACCCTAAAGTATCTTTGAGGATTTCTCAGGTTAACAAGGTTTTGTCGCAAGTTTTTAAGAATTATGGGAAAATAATGGCACCTCTAACAACATTAATGAAGAAAGATGCATTTTTTGGACTCTAGAAGCAAATAAGTGCTTTTAACATATTAAAGAGGTAATGTTCCAAGCTCCAATTTTAGCTACGCCAAACATCACAAAAACCTTTATGGTGGAATGTGATGCTCAAGAAATGGAATTGTTACTATTTTAATGCAAGAAGGAAACCTGTTGTTTTTGAAATTCATCCAACCAAGGGAAAGTATTTACATAAACCTATTTATGAGAAGGAAATGTTGGCAATACTATATGCCCTAAAGCAATGATGCCCTTACCTAATGGGAAGACACTTCAAGTTAAAAACAAATCATGATAGTATTAAATACTTTTTGGAACAAAGATTATATTCAGAAGAGTAGAAAAAATGGGTCACTAAGATGTTGGGTTATGACTTTGAAATCATATACGAAAAAGGGAGGCAAAATATCTTTGTAGATGCACTCTCAAGAAGGGATGATGCTGTGGAAGCAGTGCTCTATGATATTTCTATTATCCAACATGATTGGATAACTGAAGCAAGAAAGGAATGGAAGAATGAAAACAAGATCCCAACACATCTAATACATTTATCAAGAAAAATGACTCATTATGGTACACAAACCACTTCTATGTAAGAATTCCCAACTCAAACAAAAGATTCTTTTGGAATTTCACACCTCTCCTTCAGGAGGGCACTCAGGATTTTTGAAAACTTACCAAAGGGGTAAGAAATATTTTTTTTGGGATGGCCTTAAATCTGATATTCAGAAGTTTGTGGCAGAATGTTTGGTTTTCCAACAAAATAAAGTTGAGACAATTAGGACCCCAAGTCTGTTACAACCTTTAGCCATTCCAATTTAGTGTTGGGAGGAGGTATTAATGGATTTTATCACATGTTTACCTAAGTTCGAAGGAAAGAGTGTCATCATGGTGGTAGTTGATATAATTACAAAGTATGCACACTTTTGTGCATTATCTCATATTTTTAAAGCTAGTAAAATTGCTACAACATTTATGGAAAGAATTCAAAAGATACAGGAAAACCCAAAGATTATTGTAAGTGATAGAGATCCCATTTTCACTGGAAATTTTTGGAAAAAATTATTTTCTTGTCTAGGTACTCAATTAGCTCATAACCCATCTTATCATCCTCAATTTGATGGGCAAACTAATATAGTGAACAAATTTTTAGAAGGATATCTTCGTTGCTTTGTATATGATAAACAAACACAATGGGTCAAGTGGTTACCTCTGGATGAATGGTGGTATAACACTTTCTTCCATACTGTAACAAAAATGACCCCATTTATGGCATTTTATGGATATCATCCACTGTCCATCACATCATCTTTAATATAAAATTAAAAGGTTCAAGCAATGGAAGATCACATCGAGCATCAAAAATAACTTCTCCAACTCTTAAATGATAACCTTACCTTGGAACATAATCAAATGAAACAATATGCATATCAACATCGTAGTGAAAGAAGATTTGACGTAGGCGACTGGGTAATTTTACAACTACAACCATACGAACAAATGTCCCTTAAGCAAGCTAAGAAGGATAATAAATTATCACCCAAGTACTATGGTACTTACAAGGTGTTACAAAATACTGGTACTATGGCATACAAATTTCCATTGCTTCCATATTCCTGAGTACACCCGGTTTTCCATATTTCATGCTTAAAGGAGGTTACTAGTGACAATATCCAAGTTCAAACAATATCGTTAGAACCTAAAGAGGAAGGAAAAATCATATTGGATCTTGAAGCAGTCATGGAAATAAGAACCCGACAACTACGAAATTGATCAATTTTAGCATATCTCATCAGGTGGAAGAACTTACCCACTGAAGATTCCACATGGGGGGATGATAATTTTATACGCAAGCATCGTGTTGAGGAAAATTCTTTGATTGAAGGAGAGGGGCATGTTAGGTCCTTATAATACTAGTGTATCCTCCTTATTATTATTGTTATGTCCATGTAGCTCCCATATTGTTATTGTCGTGTTGGGCGCGGGATCCCCCAAGGATAGTTTTGTGTCTAAAAGCCCACATTTTGGTCGAAATTTTGTAATCCAAGTGTAAAGACTCCACATTTTGTGGTAGCAGAGCGTGTAGATGTTAAAGAGTCATAGGGTTGTCTGCCCTTATTTTGGAAATGTAATGTAGGGTGTAAAAGATCTACCCATGGTCCACGAACCATGGGATTATGTAAATAGAGCTAAGCTCTAAGTAGTTAATATAAATCAATTGTTGGGTTGTGTTATATTCTTTCCATGACTAGCCCACATAGTTAACCTAGGGGTTAGAGGGGGGGGCATAGCCCCCCTTCATTGTGTCGATTTTGTAGCGAGGGGAGTCACAGGGGGTTTGGTTTTGGACCCTATGTTAGGTTGGGCAGACCTACCTATGGCTTTGTGCATGTTTTTTGCACATGGTTTTCGATGTAATGTTTTTCAGTCCATTGTATTGGATGCTTCGGCATGTATAATATGTATTGTAACATTGAAAGGAACATAATGAAAAATCAAGCTAGTAGTCCTGGTTTTGGGATCCAAGGGAAAATCTCTGTGTATATGTGTTTTATGCATTATGCTCTCGCATTGTTTATTTTCTTTGTTATAGAATTTGTATGCAGGTAATTTCTGTACGGGGTTAAAACCTACATTTGGTATCAGAGCAGTTTTGGCTTAAAGGGGATACCTTTGTTGCTGAGGGGTTTCACTTGAGCCTGTGGTAGACCTTGTTCAGTGGGAGATTTTCAAGATCAATTTTGGTGGTGAAAGAAGATGTCGAGCAGTGGAAAGATAGAGATCAAGAAATTAATGGTCAGAGTTTTGAGTTGTGGAAACTCAAGATGGAGGATCTGTTGGTGGATAAAGATCAGTGGATTGTGGTAGTTCAGGGTAATAAACCAATGGGAGTGGCAGAGGTGGTGGAGATAGCATGTTACCTGGTCAATACATCACGTTCATCAGCGTTGGAGGATAATACTCCACAAGAGATATGGACTGGTAAGAAACCCTCTCTTTCACATCTGAGGGTATTTGGATGTGATGCATATGTACATGTTCCAAAGGAGAAAATAACCAAGTTGGATAGTAAATCTGAAAAGTTCATATTTATTGGGTATAAGGATGGTTTAAAGGGTTATAAGCTTTGGAACCCAATAACAAGGAAGGTTGTGTACAACCGAGATGTTGTGTTTAGAGAGGTGAAAAATGTTATTAAACATGAAGTCCAACCAAAGGAACCTGAGAAGATAGAGTTTGAGCTAAAG
>APFE031473136.1:124643-140757 GCA_000404065.3 Pinus taeda
GATATGTTGCTGGTTGGAAATGACAAAGAAATTATCCAAGATTTGAAGACCCATTTGTCCTCCAAATTCAACATGAAAGATCTTGGTGCTGCAAACTATATTTTGGGCATGGAAATTAAAATAGATCGGACAAAAAGGAAGATCTAGTTAAACCAGAGGAAGTATGTCGATATAATATTCCAGATGTTTAATATGCAGGATAGTAAACCGGTGAAGGTTCCTATTCCTATAGGTGTAAAGTTATTTGCTGAATAGTGTCCCAAGACACAAGAAGAGGAAGAGGATATGTCTCATGTTCCATATGCAAGTGCAGTCGGTAGCCTAATGTATGAAATGGTATGTACTAGACTAGACATTGCACATGCAGTGGGAATATTGAGCAAGTTTATGTCAAAACCAGGGAAGGAGCATTAGACAATAGTGAAGCAGGTTTTTAGGTATTTGTGTGGCACTAGTGATTATGGTTTGTGCTACCAAGGTTTTGGACCCTATGTTAGGTTGGGTGGACCTACCTATGGTTTTGGACACAATGGTCTTCGGTCCGTGGTATTGGATGCTTCTGCATGTATAAATATGTATTGTAACATTGAAAGGAACATAATGAAAAATCAAGCTAGTAGTCCCGGTTTTGGGATCCAGGGGAAAATCTCTATGTATATGTGTTTTATATGTTATGACCTCACATTGTTTATTTTCTGGGTTATAGAATTCGTATGCAGGTAATTTTTGTATGGGGTTAAAACCTACATCAATCAAGCAATGAAGATATAAAGTATGAGAGATAGCTCTGAGGTAGAAGTCTACGTTCAGGTCGTAGCATAGGTAGAGGCTTTGTAGCTGAGTGTGCAGAGGCCAAGAAGTCCATAACTAAGTGCACGGACCCCTGCAACTAAGTGCGCAGGGTGGGTCAAGTCTATAATCATATAGAATTATCAATAAAGAGAAGTATTCTACAATTTATGTGTCTTTATTTCTTGTTTATGCATCTTATTATGTTGGGTATGAATTTCACTTATAATGCTTATATGATGTGCGAATGTATGTAAATGTGTTGGTTAATTAATGAAAGTACAAACATCTAGTTATGCGAAGCTAACTAAGATCGATTAATAAGATAAGTAAGACACTTAGCCTAGTTCAGGAGATATCACAAATTGTTGCCTTAGCAACAAGAAATTCCTTGAGCCACAGGTTAGGGCTGCGCGAAAGCCAATTGTACCCTTTCACAAAGGTACTGAAGAGTGGAACAAAGGGCTAAGCAACCTACGTGAAGGCAGGTATATCTGGAATAAACTGACATCACATCCATCTCAAGGGTTTAGAAACTTGTTTCCAACATCCCCCCATACTACTTTGGGTGAGACTTCAGTCCACCTCTGTGGGCTAATGCTGAAAGGGCCAATAGTTTAGGGATTTGTTTGTCTAACTAATGCTGAACTTGGGTCAAGGCCCCTCACGCCAACAAATTGTTCCATTGCCAGGATCGGAATTTGAATAAGAGATGTGTGATGTCATATCATTGGAATCTAACTAAGAAAGAAATCAAAGGTTGGTTGGACAGAAGGATCCACGAGTTTGTGGCACAAGAAAAGAGAAACCCGTGACTATCAAAGGAACAGTGGTTGGACCAATACCTGTATATGGAGATCCATGAAATCTTTTTTGCCTCCTTTCATACTGAGCTATACAAGTGGATCACGAAGCTAGTAGATAGCCAAGGAAGGTGGAAACTTGACGGTCCTATTGCGTGGACCCTAGAGCTAGTGCGAAGGTTGGAAGCATAGGAGAATAAGATCGCCCGCGCCGTCGATCATTCGCTCGATTGCGTCATAGGAGGATTTGTTACTGAGTTTGCAGTCAACACCTCAGTCAGCTATAGGGAGGTGGAGCGATTTTTTTTAAAAGGACCATGAGGTAAGTACATAAAATCTCTAAATACTTGGATTAAAATGTTGTTGTTGAAAAACAGGTTATGCAGCTACCTTGATCTTCGGGACTACACAAAGTGGAAAAAGTTACAAAAATGAAGGAAATAAGGGTCCAGAGTATAGCCCCTTGATTTCACCTCTGGGAAGGGATGAAGAAGGGATAGCGAAGTTCTCTTCACGAAGTGCTATTCAGTTAATAAGATAAGGATTCTTGTGAATATCAACTCCACCCACACCACTTCCGACTTCACCACCATCACCTCCAACTTCATTTGTACCACCTCCACCTCCATCGTGGTTCAGTATGGAAAATAGAGTGAAGTTTCCTTTGTTCAAAGGCTTGGGAAATGAGGATCCGTAACAATTCTGGTTCATTGTGAGGGCTGTATGGGAAGCTCAAGGTATTACATATGACCATATAAACAAGGCAACAATGGTTAGTGCTCTGCAAGATCATGCACTAACCTGGTATATTAAGTATTGTAACAATAACCCAAATTCTAGAGTAGCAGATATCCAAGCAACACTAAATAGGGAATTCAGGAGGCCTAAATCTGAAACACAATCGATTGTGGGATTCAAAGAGATCTCAATGCAACCAAGTGAGATGCCTTGGGAGCTAGATTAGAGGCTAAAATATATGATCCACGAAGCCAACATGAACTTGACAGATGGACAACACCGCGAGTGGTTTGTGGCTTCACTACTACCATACAAGTGCACTATCACAACAGAGGATAAAAACTCAGGCAAAGGCCTTGGAGATTGCCATGAAACTACATGAGACTCTAATGCAGGATCCTAATCTAGGAGTCCAGTAGATCGATGCGTAGCTGAAGAATCTGTGCCTTGATATGCAAAGTCTAAAGTAGGACATGATGATTCGGCCAGAGGTACACGAGGAGGTATGGTGCTTGAAATGCAAGAGTTGGGGTCATGACAAAGACCATTGCTTGGTATTTGAAAATTACCTTGCAGGAGGAGGACCGATGCCTTTAAGGCCAAAATCTCAAACAGGACCTAGCCTGACACCTACTTTATGGTGCACTATCTGTTAGGTAGTCGGAAAACATGCCACAAATAACTATCACTTGCTACAAAAGTATGTGCAAAAATCAAAACAGTGGTTCTGCAACTTTTGTATGTTAGTAGGACATGATGAGTGAACTTGTAGGAGCTATGAATTGGTGATGGATAGAATTCCCGCCTACAGGGTTTAGACTGAAACGCGACCTCTTGACCAGAATGCAGGGATGGTGCGAACAAGATTTTAGGGGTGTGGATGAGGCCTAGATGAAGGAGGACTTGATAGAGGTCGAGGACAGTTGATTTGTTATGATTGTAGAGGACCAGGGCACTATGCCCACAATTGCACTAACTCAACGCATCCATCATGCAAATATTGCACGCTGTTTGATCATAAAACAAAATATTTTCCTACGATATTAGCTAGGATATGTGATAAAGTAGCGCTACCGCCTCCCCCAACTCAGAACTTGTAGCCAAGAGTGGAATCACGATAGGAGATGACAAGGGGAAACAAATAGAAGACAGTACATGGGTTCATAAAGCCCCGATGAAAGAGGTTGAGTTTGATTTGGAGCATGCTCATGAAGCATTCATGGAAGCTAAGAAGAGCTTCGCTGAGGTCTCCACCTCATGAAGCAAGGATAAGACTGAGTCGGAGATGGACCCCTCTATGCTCAGAACTTTCCTAGAAACCTGTATGAAGTTACTGCATGACAGTGAGGTTGTGAAAGGGTTATGAGAACTCATCAATATATGTGTTGGGACTGTGCCAGGTGAGCCACATGTAGTACGAAATATTGGCAAGCATAAGAGAAGGGCGGGATGGGAGATGCACTGACTGCAGAAATAGGAGAATATGAAATGGATCAGGTCATTTTAGACCTGGGGTCAGATGTGAATGTCTTACCAAAGCAGAATTGGGAGTGAATGGGGAGACCTGCACTGCAATGGTCTCCGATTCAGCTAAGGATGGCGAATCAATAGAAAATCATACCCATGGGGTGGCTACAGGGGGTGACCATGGATATTGAGGGAGCGACCACGGTAGTAGATTTTGAAGTAATAGAGATAGTAGATGATAGCAATCCCTACCCTACACTCCTGGGAATTTATTGGGCTACTGATATGAACAGGGTAATCAATTTGAAGAAGTGAAAGATGATCTTTGAGAAGAAGTCAATTCACATACTAATACCCCTAGATCCTACTAAAGGATCGCGCTATACAAAACCAATCTGTGATTATGAGAGTGATGATGATTTGGCCTGCATCTATAATATAATAGCAAGAGGCCAAGATTGGGTGAATCCCACCATGGATGGACAGATTATGTGGGATCGTGAGAGTTCATGCACTTTGGATTTCGACGAAGAAATAGAATGTTGGAAGAATCGGTTACATGAAGTAACTACGCTGAATTGCAACATGATGACCTAGTCGCTACACTGTGTGTCATCAAAGGTAAGACATCTGCCTATTTATGATGGTCTAAATGAGGTAGATGCATTTTTGTATGCATTTGAAAGAGAGGTTTGAGAAAAGTAATGCTTCCAGGCCTTGGACTGGGCACTGCGCGCTACACTCACAAGATGGTGGGGTACGCATAAGGGAAGCTTTGATGATTGGCGCGAATGTAGGAGAATGATGAGAACATGATTTAGGAAGCCTAAGATGAAATTGACAGACAAGTACAATGTATAGAATTATCTGCGCGCACATCTGGCCAAATGGATGCATTCTTATGGAGGAAAGCCACAACCTAAATGGGTGCACCTATTCTATCATACCCTGGATGTTATCCCAATGAATTGGTATATAGAAATAGAGCTCCACCATGGGACAGGTGAATGGGATGTCCTGCGCAAAGGATTCATGATAACATTTAGTTTTGAGGATGGGTTTGGTAATATTGATGAAGCGTTGCAAGAGGTGAAAGCAACCATATTTAGGATACCACAAGATCCTTTAGACCCGATTCAACCTGAATGGGATACTCCACTAAGTTGTGCACTGGAATGTTATAATGTAACTGCTAAAGAGGAGGATGAGGATCCACGAAAGATTAATATTCTAGAAATAGAAGGCCACCTCGAGGTTCAAGGACCACAGATTGAGAACCCTGATATAACCGCGCTGATGGAAAAATTGTTGAAGAAGGATTTCAGGTTTTGCTGGAATGATGACTGTAAGAAAAGCTTGGATATATTGAAAGCAAATATGGTTATTGTACCAATGCTAGTCTTCCCGAACTGGAAGAAAGAGTTTCATGTACATGTTGACGTGTCATGTATAGTGTTGGGGGCAATACTAACACAAGATGGCGGAGAAGCCTTGGACCACCCTATCATGTTCACAAGCTGCAGATTATCCAAATCAGAGAAGAACTATTCCACCACTGAGCACGAGGGACTAGCTATGGTGTATGTGCTCCAAAAGTACCGACACTATTTGCTAGGAGGCCACTTTAATATGTATACGAATCACTCTGTGCTAAAGTTCCTAGTCAATAAGCCTGTGTTGGGGGGGCAAATATAAAAATTGCTCTTATTGTTCCAAGAGTACAATTTGAAGTTGTTGTGAAGCTTGGATGATTAAACACAGGACCAGACCATCTGTCGTGCATCGAAATAGGGGAGGAACCTACTAACCTGGAAGAAGTATTTCCTAACACACAACTATTTGCGGTGTGTGTCACGGATGGTCATTTCGAGGATATAACACACTTCCTAACAACTTGAATTGCACCAGAAGGATACTCTATCCAAAAAAAGAAGGAATTAATGGTGCACGCGACGGATTTCTCTGTCATTGCTGGGCATCTATACAAGATGGGGGTTGATGAGATATTGTGATGATATGTAATTGAGTTTGAATGAAGAAGAATCCTCTCGGACTCTCACGAGGTTGCCACAGGAGGAAATTACGCAGGGAGAGTAATTTCATAGAATATTCTACGCGTTGGGTTGTGGTGTCGAACCCTTCATAAGGATTCAAAAGCATATTGCAAGGTGTGTGACGTATGTCAAAGAACAGGAAGGCCATTGCGGAGGGATGAAATGCCTTTTAATCCACAAATGACATTGCAACCCTTTGAAAAGTGGGCAATAGATTTTGTAGGACCCATTTAGCCACAAGGGAAGATAGGTGCGAGTTACATTATCACTACGAAAGAGTACTTGAATCATTGGGCAGAAGCGTAGCTGGTGAAGGATTGCATGAGCATGATGGCCACAAAGTTTCTATTTGAGCCTGTACTGATGCGATTTGGATGTCCAAGGATCTTGATAAGTGATCGTGGTATGCACTTCCTGAATGAGACTATCAGCGCACTAACGGAGGAAGTTTAGGTGTATCACCAAAAGAGCACACCTTATCACCCACAAGCTAATGGGATAGTGGAGGTGTTCAACAAAGTGCTTGAAAATGCGCTAACCAAAGTTTGCAATGCTCAGCGAAGTGATTGGGACCTACACATACCTGTAGTTCTATGGGCTTATTGGATGACGTGCAAGAAGTTAACGGGACAGACACCCTTTAGGTTGGTATATGGTGTTGAAGCCATAATGCCTATGGAAGACATTGTGCCTAGTTTGTGCATAGCAGTGCTCACAGGTATGACAGATTGCGGAGCTTGGAAGAGAGGCTCATGTAGTTGGATGAGCTTGAAGAAGAGAGATCTTTGGCTGGATTCCATCAACAGGTCCAAAAGGAGTGCGAAAAAGAGTGGCATGGTCGACATATTAAGCTACACACCTTTAAGGTGAATGACTTAGTGCTATTGTATGACAGTAAGTTTGATAAATTTCCAAGGAAATTTAGAATGCATTGACTATGGCCCTATGTTATTAAGGAGATTACTGACGGTGGCATGATCCAGTTGGTTAAGCTGAATGGAGATCCCTTCCCAAGAAAGGTGAATGGCTGTCGATTGAAGCCATACACAGGTAGCCCGACCATTTGACTATACAAAAAAAGCACAATATTAGTTTTCTAGGAAACTAAAAGGAGGCTTGGGACTATAAACTACATTGGCTAGGTTGGGGAGCTATGCGATTTTAGGACTGCGTGAAGTGTCATATGGTCTATGACAACGTGAAGGCAGTGACGCTACTCATGGAAATAACATGTAGGTATGCTGGAAAGTGACTGTTAAAGTCATTGTTCATGATTTGATGGTCGGATTATGGCCAAATGGAGTGGGAAACAGGAATTTAAGGAGAAATTTATGGATTAGATTCTTGAAAATCTGTTGCCAATATAGCATTAATGGGCCAAATGTGGGGGGAACGGTCGGATTTGAAGTCAAAAGGCTCTATAAATTACAAGTGGCTGTCCAGCAAAAAACACTTGGTATTTTGAAAATTTAGTTGTTGCGCTATCAGGGGTGTATGGACCTTGCAAATTTTGAGGCTTTGAGAGAAATTTCAACGTTTGAGAGACTGCCAAAATAAATGTAGGATCTCCTGAATAGAATCATGTCAACACCCGAGGAATCCATGCAGGAAATTGTGGTAGTAGAAGCCCTAAAGAGTGTTAGAGTGATAGTTGATGTCCCTAAATCACCCAGAACACCGAGACCAAAGAACGATAAGCAGACTATGATCCCAATGCGTGTCTCACCAAGAAACCCACTTAGGACCAAGCTCACTTTGCAGGAAAAGGGGAAGACTATTAATTTGGAGGCAGACGAGGAATAATTTGAAGAAATCCTAGCGGATGAGGAGGATTTGGAAATGGAAGTTGAAACCTAGGGTGCAAACCCTATTACCAGGTTACCTGAATATGTTCCTCCGCATAAGGGCAAAGCCAAGGTGCTGAAGCAAATAGATGAGAGAAAGAGCTCCCTACAAACTCCGTTGCTCCCGGATGACATTGTTTTTGAGGGGCCGCACTTAGGGCAGGTTCCTATACTAAAGTTTGAAGATTGGGACCTCATAGATCATGAGAAATTCCTGCATTTAACAACTAAGCAACTGATGTGCCGACTGGTTGACGTGACTACTGAAACAATTGAATTGGAGCCACGAACATGGCTCAAGGGTGTAGAGAAAGTTGGGTTGTTCAACTTGCTCTAGGTGCCACATTACCGCAATGCCTCATTGACCCTCTTCGTCATTAGGTAACTGCTTTGATTGGTGCATGATGTGTGCTTGTGGCTGGACGAGCCCATTCCCATCACAGACCACTTGATTCATCGGATGGCACAGTTGCCTTACTCAGGGGAGGATCTAGCCAATATATCAGAAGGAAAAGGTGGTGAGTTGGCCCTAGCAGAAGCTATGAAGAAGAAATTCAAGTTGGAGAAGAAGAAGCAGGGATATGCCATCTCCAACATTAACAACCCTGCAGTTAAGGTAGTAGCGCAAATATTAGCAGGGAAGGTGATGCAGAAGTGATGTGTGGATGAGGTGCCTGTGCTTGTGATTTCACTAGTAGCCCAATGCGCTGAAGGAGTCCAGTTCAATTGGGTGAATTATCTATGCGGCGAGTTCCTTGCAAACTATTGCGAGGCATAGGAGTAGGGCAAGACGTTTCACTATGTGTGGTTCCTGTTGTTGATCGTACTGGTAGCATGGGAGTTTCCAGAAGACAGCCAATTCCCTTCGGTCGTAGCAGACCTTCCAAAGGCTGCGGAGTATTCTTCACTGTGGGTGACCAAGGACACACAACGCATAAAATAAAGCAATATATTTTGGATCTTGATGGAGATGAGTATTCGAATGGGGATCAATCACAAGCCGCGGTTGTCGCCCACGGTATATGCTAGTTTGTAGAGCTTTGCAGAGTTAAAAGTGGATTTCCACCATGTATTTATCATGGCGTGGAAGGACCCCATGAAGACATGGCATAACATACCATATCTGGCGATTGATGATGTTATTTTTGTAGTCCTCAAGTCTTGGCTGCTAGAGTGGTGTGCTCCAGTAGGCTCTGCGGTGGAAACGAATAAGTCCACCTCACAACATAAGAAGGAAGAAATAAAGCTCTGAATGGTCCAACTGGCTGAGAAGCACAGAAAGGAGGAAGCAGAGGCTAAGGCCCATGTTGGGTTGTGTTATATTCTTTCCATGAATAGCCCATGTAGTTAACCGGGGGGTTGGGGGGGGGGGGGGGGGGCCCCCGTTGCGTCGATTGCGTAGAGGGGGGGTCATAGGGGGTTTGAGGGGTGCAGGTAGCCCCCTTCTATGGGGTCCAGGGCAATGCCCTGGAAAATTTTATTTTTGAACCCTATATTAGGTTGGGCGGACCTACCTATGGTTTTGAGCATGGTTTTCACACATGGTTTTGGATGCGATGGTTTTCAGTCCATGGTTTTGGACACAATGGTTTTCCGTCCATGGTATTGGATGCTTCGACATGTATAAATATGTATTGCAGTCCTGGTTTTGGGATCCAGGGGAAAATATCTATGTATATGTGTTTTATGTGTTATGCTCTCACATTGTTTATTTTCTATGTTTTAGAATTTGTATGCAGGTAATTTCTGTACGGGGTGAAAATCTACATTTGGTATCAAAGTTGTTTTTTCTTCAAGGGGATGCCTTTGTTGTTGAGGGGTTTTGCTTGGGCCTGTGGTAGACCTTGTTCAGTAGGATATTTGTGGGATCGATTTGGTGGTGAAAGATGATGGCGAGCAGTGGAAAGATAGAGATCAAGATATTTAATGGTCAAAGTTTTGAGTAATGGAAACTCAAGATGGAGGATCTGTTGGTGGATAAAGATCAGTGGGTCGCAGTAGATCCAGGTACTAAACCAACGAGAGTGTTTGATGAAGAATGGAAGAATTTGGATCAGAAGGCTAAGAGCACAATATGATTGTGTGTCTCAGATTCAGTATTGCTGAATGTATTAGGGGAAGTTACGACAAAGGCTTTGTGGGAAAAGTTAGGGAATTTGTACCAATCTAAGTCTTTGGTGAATAAACTATTCCTATGGAAAAAGCTATATAACATAAGGATGAAAGATGGAGACTCCATGACAAAACATCTGAATGCATTTAATACTGTGGTAAGTCAGTTATTATTTGTTGATATTAAAATTTTAGATCAAGATAAGTGCATCAATTTGTTGTGTTCTTTACCAGATTCGTGGGATAGTCTAGTTATTGTAATAGGTAGCAATGCAACTGCCTTGCAGTTTGATGAAATAGTCTCATCCTTGTTAATGGAGGAGATGAGACGGAAAAATATGGAAAGCTAGAATGGTGATGCCTTGTCTGTACGAGGATGGTCCCATAACAGAAACAAAAATAAGTCAGCGAGTGGGAGATCTAAATCTAGAGGAAGATCTAAATCTCCAGGAAACATATAAAGCTGGCATGCTGGAAATGTGGAAAGGAAGGGAACTATTAGTGTTAGCCTTTGAAACCTTCCACTAGTGATCAAATATGCTCTTACAAAGTGGTCTTAGGGTGTCAAAGTAAAATTTTGTCATTTCAGTGAGTCTTCGAGTAAAATTTGGTCACTATGTATTAGGTCTAGTGTTTGTTTTCACTCCTTCCAAAGTTTACCAAGTGTCAGTCCATGTCACCATTCAGCTGAGTGTACCACCATTCAAAGAGTTGTCATCAACATTTCAGGTTCCAATGGGTCATTTTACACCTTGTTCGTGCTTCAGTTGTACTTGGGTAAGGCTCATTTCCTTCTCCTAGGGGTTTGAAGGTAATTTCTCTTGGATGGTCAAATCTTCAACAAAAATTGTATCTTGATGTTCATATACCTTCCTCTATCCTTAATATACCTTCTTAGGTACTTCCCATCAATGATATCCTTCAAATTCATCATTTTCCCACAAACTCTAGTTTCTTGCTACAATTTGACAATTTTCTAGATTAGGCCTGTGTTTTGCCCTTTTGGACCCCTTCCCCTCACTTGATATTTGAAATTCCACTTTCAAATACTTCCTAACATCCATCCCTACTTCCAAAAATTTTCTCAAGAATTTAGAAGCCCCTTATCCCCTTCATTTCACTTCATTTCGACAAATCCCCTGATCCACACATCGGGATAGGTTTTACTCAAATGATGTTTCTGAGCATGAAAAAATGAATTTGGAAACAGTGAGAGAGGTTGTTGTCAATAATAGGTCAAGGAAGAAAATCCTCCTTAATTTTTTACACAGGTGTCATGGTTTTAGAGAAATTTCAAAAATACAAGTTGCCTCAGGAGAGTTAATGCACCTCTGAAGTGACCTTGGGAAAATCAAGATTTCTCCTAGTTTGGTTGGCCAAATGACTTGCTTGATAAATCAAATGATAAATAGACACAAATATATTTCTAATGAGCTACAATGGGCTCAATTTGAAGTTGAGGAACACCTTGAAAAGTTGACTGAAACAACACTTTGCATTTAGGCAGCCTCATTTTTGCACATTTTCACCAGTCTTGGGAGATTTGACTTTTGACAAGGCAAATGACCTCCGAATTAGAAAATTCAAGATGTTCTGGAAAGTAGACTCGATAAGATTTTGTATGAGATATCACAAGACCAATTTGGACACCAGGAAGGCCTCCAAAAATTGTCTACAAAAAGGCACTGCGCACCTGGCAGCCGAAGCTACACATAGAAAAGGCACTGCGCACCTGGGAAGTTTGGGCAGTGGAAAATTACACTGGTGCTGCACACCTGTGTGAGGGCACTGCGCACCTGTCATAGACACTAAAATTGCTCCAAATCACTTCAAACTACCTAAAAACTCCAATTTCCTCCTCTTCACAAGTAAGTACATTGATCCTCCTTGTTGAAGAGTGTTCTTGCATGAAATCTTGTTGGTCTTTTACCCATAAAAACAAAACCCTAGTATCCACTGTTCACCATAATGGTTCAAGGTTCACTCACTTATCTTTGTTTCTAGTTCCTAAAACCTCATACACTACATATTAAAACCATACCATCCATATAAAACCCTATCCTATATACATCCCATTCCCATACATAAACTCCTAAACCCTACCCTCCATATGAAACCCTATACCCTACATACAAAACCCTACTCACTGCCCTAAGCCCTACTCACTGCCCTAAGCCCTAATCACTCCATAATTCCAATTCACACTCCCATTCACCCTCACCTACTCATCCTAAAATCTCTTCATACTCATCTTTTATCCATCCACCCTATCTCATCATTCACCACAAGTGTTCACAAACAATGAAAAAGGTCAGGTGACTAGGCAGTGAAGAGGAAAGGTTAGAAGACAAAAGGTAAAGGAAACTGAGAATCATAAGGAGATTTGTCTTGAGCAGTTAACATACACCTGGAGAAGTTTATTGAGAGGGTTAATAGAGACAAAAAGATGCTTCATCACTTAGCCTATCACTACCTAACCTGGAACAAGATTTGTAATGCAAGGACAAAGAGGCTAAAAACCAAACTAAGAAGAGCCTCGAGGAACAAGAAAGAGCAATATAAACTCAATATCTTGGCTGAATCAGCATTGGCTCATCAAAGCACTTAACAAGGGTCAATCATGCCAAATCTCTAGAAATTTGGAGAATTTTTTGTCAATTTTGAAAATTTTAATGTAAAAAATAGGCTTTTTCAATAGGTGCGTGTTGCGCTTTTGTTGGGGATACTTTCTTACAAAAAAGTTTATATTTTTGGAATCACCATGGAAAAATATGAAAGCTCAGAAATGGCTGAGAATTTTGGACAAGTTCTAGGTCTTCAAAAGGGAAAAAAACACCCAAAAGTGCCCTCTCTGCCACTTTTTTGCCACACAGGAAGCAGTCTTGGGAGAATCAATTTTTAGAGGGGAAAATGGACTCCAAATTTAGAAATTCAAGTTGTTCCAGAAAGTAGACTCAGCTTTCCAATGAGCTATCTTGTACCTAATTTGGACTCCAGGAATCCTTCCAAAATTGGCCTAGAAAAAGCGCTACGCATAGGATTAGTGTTGTTGCGCATAGGATGAATTTTGCGAGTTTTGCTTGATTTTCCAGATTTCGCCTAGTTTTCTCTATAGTTGACTTTTTATTACTCTATTCATGAAATTAGCATGGTAAATGATGTAACTTGATGTAAATATGGATGTAAAACACTTAATAGGGTAGATACATCAGGTCAAAGGTGGTTTTGAGCTGAATGAATTGGTTTCCTTGGTTTTAGAGGCAAGTTGTTCCACTACCTATATTTCTGTTCTTCGTTTAGATATGGTTGAAACCATGCCTTTTCTCATTGCTTCGACCTTGATAGCTAGCTTGAGTAGTTTTCTTGCCTATATCATGTACTTTTTGATTCATTTGTAAAGGTTGGACTCTTGTGGATGCTTTGAGCTTCATTGTAAATCACTTATGTAGTTTGGCAAGGAAATGAACTAGGGTTTTGCAGCATTTTGTGGGATTCTTGTGGTAATGTGTCTTGGCATTGTTTCTTCCTTTGTTATTTAGTTTTTCTTATGTGTATATGTGCCAACATCTATTTCTTTCTTCATAACTAAATGAATCAAGATAAATAGGTGGAATCCATTGATATTCAGTGCTCTGCCTTGAGGATACATTTAGTTTTTATTGTTTTCTACTATTTGAGGAGGACTCATGAACTTTGCATGCCCTCGCCAACTCCTCACTGGTCTTAGACTTACCATCACACTCAATTTAAAGTTCCAAAACACCTACCTACCTCGCCCCACAGAACATCTTGCAAATCTAAGTTGATTTCCCAGACCCAAAGCTGCTTTGTTCATTTGATCCAGCAACCAACTATAAAAATCAATCAAAATCCTCTGACCTAATGTACCTAGTCTAAAATTAGCATTTCATTTCAGTCATCTCAAGCCCTAGTTGCCATATTCTAATTGAGATTGTCAAGGAGAGAGCCCTTTCCTGACCTAGTAGGGCTAGCTACCAGGTTAAGCATGGTTTGATGTTACCCTATACCTGCCTTCCTTTAGCCTGAGGTAGATCTAGGCTCTAACAGGAACTACAAAAGGGATTGTAAATCTAAAGCTCCTGACAAAGGAAATGGATCTGATGATGCTCCTTCTACAGAGGCGAAAACCACCTCAGATGAAGGTGGGGATGTGTACCTGGTTTCTTCAAGTATACATGTAGATCACCAGGCATGGTTTATTGACTCAGGTGCATCCTTTCACTTCACTCCCCATAGAGAGTGGTTCTGCGAGTATGAGAAATATGATGGTGGTGATGTCTTCTTGGGGATGATAGGAAGGCTAGAATCGTTGGTCGTGGAAAATTAAAGTTGAAGTTTCAAGGTGGAAGGGTTAGAACACTTCCAGGTGTTATGTATATTCCTGCATTGGTTAGAAATCTAATTTCCATAAGCAAGATGGATGATGCAGGTGTAAAAACTGTGTTTGAGAAGGATACCTGCAAAATGGTTCAGGGAGCAATGGTATTGATGTAGGGAGTTTGGATTAGAACTTGGTACAAGATGCAAGGTGGCACTGTTATTGATGGGTGCAACAATTCTGTGGTTCCTAAAAGTGGAGTAGAAAATCTAGTGGTATTTGGAGAGAAGACCGTGATGTGGCATCAAAGGCTTGGACATATTGGAGAGAAGGGCCTTTGAATAATTCATGGTAAAGGTATGGTAGAAGGTATGAGTAATGGCTCTATGGATTTTGATTTCTGTGAAAATTTTGTATATGAGAATCGGAATCTGGTGAGTTTCTTCTCTGCTGGTAAGAGGGCGAAACGTATATTAGAACTTGTGCACAGTGATGTGTTTGGACCTGTGAAGGTTCCATCACTGGGTAAGTCTGTGTACGATGTATAATTTATAGATGACTTCTCAAGGAATACATGGATATATTTCCTTAAGAAGAAATTTTAAGTCTTTGACACGTTTAAGGAATTTAAGGCTCTGGTGGAAAACCAAACAAAAAAGAAGATAAAGGTATTAAGGACAAATAATGGTGGAGAGTTTTGCAGCAAGGAATTTGAAGAATTCTTTAAGAAGTGTGGTATAACATGATAGAAGACTACTCCATACACACTTGAGAAAGATGGAGTTGCAGAAAGAATGAACAAGACATTGATGGAAAGGGAAAGAAGCATGCTTAGTGGTGCCAGGTTAGGATAGGAATTCTGGGCAGAGGGGATGGAGACAACATGTTACCTGATCTATAAATCACCTTCATCAACATTGGAAGATAAGAATCCACAACAGGTATAGACTGGTAAGAAAACCTCTCTTTAACATCTGAGGGTATTTGGATGTGATTCATATGTACATGTTCCAAAGGAGAAAAGAACCAAGTTGGATAGTAAATCTGAAAAGTGCATCTTTATTGCGTATAAGGATGGTTTAAAGGGTTATAAGCTTTCGAACCCAGTAACAAGGAAGGTTGTGTACAATTGAGATGTGGTGTTCAAAGATGTGAAAAATGTTATTAAACATGAAGTCCAACCAAATAACTTGAGAAGATAGAGTTTGAGCTTAAGGAGGAAGAATCAGACTCTACAACAGAGGAGGAATCAGAAGATGAAGAGCCACAAACTCCAAGTGTGAGAAGATCAGTTCAAGAAAGAAGGAAGCTAGAAAGGTATAGTCCATATGCTTTCCATCCAAATTTTGCCATGGACATGTCCCGTGTTCCATATGTAAGAGAAGTGGGTAGCCTGATGTATGCAATGGTCTATACTATACCAGACATTGCACATGAAGTGGGAATATTGAGTAGGTTTATGTCAAATCCATGGAAGGATCACTGGACAACAGTGAAGTGGGTTTTTAGGTATTTGCATGGCACTATTGATTATGGTTTGTGTTACCAAGGAAGACCAGGATTGGACAAAGTGTTAGATATTCGTGGCTTTGTTGATGTGGATTGGGCTGGAGATCTAGATTAGAGAAGATCTACAAGTGGGTATGTGTTTAACCTATTTGGAGGTGCAGTCAGTTGGATGAGTAAGAAACAATCTATAGTGGCACTATCAACTATAGAGGTAGAATACATGGCTGCCACTCATGCAAGCAAGGAAGAAGTTTGGTTGTAGAGATTGTGTTCAAGTATGGGGTTAGTACACAAAGCTATAAGGATAGATTGTGACAACCAAAGTGCAATTTTTTGGAAAAGAACCTTGCATATCATTCAAAGACAAAGCACATTGATGTTTAATATCACTCTGCGAGGGATATGATAGTAGACAAAAAGGTGTTGTTGGTAAAGGTAGACAATTTGAAGAATACTGCA
>APFE031473144.1:0-10200 GCA_000404065.3 Pinus taeda
TTTAATTTATAAACTTTGAGCATTAAAATAGAAATTGATAAAAAATTATTAGAACTATAAATTTAATTTATAATTAATTTAAAACTTTGAGCCATTTAAATGTTTTTTAAACTAGTTAAAACAACTTTTGTAAAAAAAAAATTGTTTGGCAAATTGGGAAATGTGATAATTGTGTCTTTTTTAAGGGTTTTATGGCCAATGATAGAGGATTGTAAAAGGCAGTGGTCAATGGCTGCAGATTTAGAAAATTGAGCTGGCAATGGATCAATCTGTTCTGAACTGGTAGAGTCTCTGCTGGCACGGCTGCCCCTGATTGCGTTTTTCCTTTCCGTAGTGCTTGCAAGTGTTCGAACTTGGAAGGATGCTTTTTCTTGCAAGCATATTGGTCTTGTGTGGGCCGAATCAGACAATGGGCAACCGTGCCTTATTCTTTGTATGCCCAACACTGATGGGTTTTCTCCTCTTGAGCAGTCGTGCTTGGCAGACGGTTTACCTCTCATTTATGCCGGATAGTCGCGATGTGAGTTACTGAGGATCCGCAGCAGGGATGATTTTGGTGGACATCCCCATCTATCCAATCACCTTCGAAAGTTTGTTATCGTGGATGTGCGCTTACAATCCTCTCAGCAGGATGTGCTTTATTCTGCCTCGGATGCTAACAGCGAGTAGTGTGATGGCCAGGAAAATCGTAGGCGGTCCTTATAGTGGTTGGCAAGACGAGGCAAGACGCCGTAATAGCAGAAGTGTATAGTTCATCCAGAAAGTCGTGGAATGTTAGTTTTCCTCATGGTCTGGTGATGAGGAACTATGAGATGTTTGTGTGCAACGGTTTCTTGTTTTGCTCGACGGTGCCGGGCGGCATCATGACGTATCACATCCGGAAAGGAATGTCATTAGCCATTGATCTACCTGATTCTGGACCCAATATATGTCATCGATTGGTGGCATTTGAATCATCAATAATGATGGTTGGAGGCATAGAAGAGAAACACGTCGTGCATTTAAATCATCAATAGTGATAGTTGGTAGTGATAGTTGGCGGCATAGAAGACAAGCACGTCGTGGCATTTGAATCATCAATAGTGATGGTTGGAGGCATAGAAAAGAAGCACGTAAGAAAGAAGTGATGATGTGGGAGCTTTTTCACAAGGCCTATTCTTAAAAGCTGATTTAGATGCAGCAGCTATGCATAGAGTGAAAATACATCAAAGATCAGATAAAAGTTAATGATTTCAGTAGTCATTAAGTGTTGTAAATTTATGAGTTCTGATAATAGATCCACCTGTATAGAATGCAATTTATTGAATTCAGTGTGGTATTGGCTGTGCGGTTGTATCGTAATTAATCTGTGAGAGAGAAATGCAGCTATACACTGAAGTCTCTTCTAATGTCAGAATGATTTCTTGGACCAAATGTGTTCTATATTTATGTACATGGGAATTTTAAATGCGTTAAAAGCTCTTGGGTTGACCTACCTTAAAATGTCTATTTTATTTCTGAATATTGTATTTTTAAACAATTTGCCATGTAAGATAAGCATAAGTATATATTGATGCATCGGATAAGTATAATTATATATTATGTCTTTTCAATAAATAATTACTAAACTAGATTAGGTAGGTTTTTAATATTTGTAATAAGAAATTGCAAATGTAACAAGATAATTACTTTAAAAAATTAGTTTCCTTATAAAATATTCTTATTTTAATGAAACTGGTTGCTTATTGCGATATATTATTATGACTTTGGTAATACTACCCCTTAATTCATTGCACTCATGTCCAAAGAGAGGTGGCCTTTTCTTTCCATTAATCCCAGAACTATGGGTTACACCCTACCCATCACCCTTCATAGTGAGACCACAACCCCACTTATCATAGAGCCACAAGAAATGGGTTTGATCTATAATGTACTCAGAATTAGTGTAAACTCTCTTCAGGACATAGGTTTTAATGTACTTTGTGAGCTCAAATGGGATGATTTGGCGTTATATTCTTTGTTAATTGCATGATTATCCTCTCGAGGCAAGAGGCAAGGCCATATTGCGATCATAGGGGATTCACTCAATGAACCTATGACCTATCACGTGCATTCACGGCATATTAAACAATACCCTTCATTTGAATACATATTGGAAAATAAGCCTAAAAACCACATTATTTAACCCCCTACCAATACAAAACCAATACATCTTCCCAATTTAAAAATCTCCTACTTCCAATAGATATTGTAGGTATCCATTTTTTCATTAACATTTTTTATACCCATTTATATTTTATCATTAATTTTTAGCTCCATTTTTTATAATTGCTAATATAAAAACCCTTCACCCCTTATATATCCTCCAAGATATTATGTCATTTTTAGCTCAATATAAATCCCTCAATATGAACCCACATGGTATGATATTCATCCGCTAGTGAAGCCCCATGGTTGCGATTAGGCCCTCTAATTTCTTTTTTAGTAGATGTCTTCCTATGGTTATGAATCATAAAATTTGTCTCTTTTTTAAAATACCTAGTGATTACTCTTGTGGGATTTGTGAGAAGTTGAGTTCATTATTATCAAGTCATTGATTTCTAGGTTGCAGCCTTCATTCTCCTTGTTATTCTCAGGAAGCACATGGAAATATGATATGAAGTTTATCTCTTCAAGTATTTTATGAGTTCATTTCATAAGATTGCCAAATTCCTTATCGTTTGGAGAAGATCCTCCCACCAAGTGTTGAATGAAAAGGAGATAATTCACGACACTCAAGATAGGTGATTTGTTATTCTTCCGCAGCTTGAACCCCCCTAAGGACATAAGATTCAATTTGTTTTTTTGATATACTTGGAGGGCTCCATGAATATGCTAATATTACGTCCTTTGCATCATATAACACCCCTCCCCTCATCTGTGACCCCTAACAATTTTCATAATAATAATAATAATAATTCATTTTTAAAGTCATCCCCAAGTAAAAAACAAAATTGATGTATGAGACCCCTTTTCTCATGGGAAAAGGGACCAACCTCTACATAGAGATTTGAGACCCCTTGATTTTATCAAAGCGTATATACTCTTCCCCTACAATTTTGAATTTACAATTGTTAGAAGAAAAATATACTCTTAACCACCCCCTCAAACATTCTTCCAATTGTCATTACTCTTACCAAAATCTTCTCTTATTTATTATTATAATTATTCATAATTTCCCCTCATCTCATATTACATAAAATAATTTTCAAATCTTTAATGTAAAAATAAATATTATTTATTAATCACTCTAGTATTAAAATTTACATTTTCAATATAAATTTAAATTAACGAAATAGTTAAAAACCGTCCATGATGGTTATAAAAAAGCGTGTCGAATGAATATAATATTGACTATTATGCTACAATGTTCAAAAGAAAAATAATGGATTAAATGTCATACTATGATAATAAATGATAATTTGGTTATCGGAAAAGTTAACTCGCATATGGGTAAATCAAGGCATGTATCCATGTCAATACGTATTCAACCCAACATTAAAGCTAGCGTAATGTAAGAAGACATAACAGTGAGATGAACCGGTGGGTTTCTGGGAATCGTGATTAAGTGGACCGGACTGCGTATTTGATAGTTGTGATTAAAATCGTTTGACAAATTCCTATGATAGAAGAGGGAAAGCAGACCAGGCGACGTATTTGATAGTTGTGAACAAAATCGTTTGACAAATTCCTGTAATAGAAGAGGGAAAGCAGATATCAGCGAGATGGATCGAAGCGACTCTGCAGATCGTGATTACGGCCTCCGATGCCAGAGTGGATGTGATCGTGATAAGTTCAGCAGTTGTGCGACTGCTTTGTTTGATTTGGGTTTTTTATTTTTGGTTTTGTCCACAGTGTTGCTGGTACTCTTCAAGTGTTTTTTGATTTTGAATTTCTTCTCCAAATATGGCTTAATAATTAAAAATAAATCTTCTTACTTATAATTATGATTTTGCAAAAACATTTTTACGAATTTTTTTTTATTGCTGTGTTGAAGCTTCTATGATTCTTAAGATATTTTTTTGGTGTAAATTACATGATGTTTCATTTGTCGACCGTTTTGAACCAACTAGTGTCGTTCATCGTGAGACAAGTTTAAGTACTGAAGACATAGTAATAAATTAATAAACTACTAGAAACTACTAGACTTAACCCTGACAATTATGAATAAACATGATTGCATAAAAGGATGTAAATGCCTAGATAGAAATCTATAATGCTATGGTTATATTGCTCTCAACAAGAAGAAAATAAATAGATAGCATCATAACAACTCACGAGATGGACACCTCAATTAGAGCACTTGAACAAGAGAGAAACCCACCCACATCAAGGTGAGAGGGGATGCCAATTGATTGTTGGTAAGAGGAAACCAACTTAATTAGTGTTTGATATCACTAAGGCACACACTAAATAGTATAAATTCCACCACTTGATTACAACTACCAGCATTACAGTCTTAGCACTAAGAAGGTTGACTTTTGAAGAGAAAACTATAGAAGCAATAACTTTCGAAATCCAGAGGATAGATGGGTGATTGAAGAGCACTTGGCCTATAATCTCCCAAATTTCCAAGATAAAAAGTGTTGGGTTACCAATTACATCTTGATAACACTTATTCGTCTTCTGCATCAAGTTAGCCATATATACCAAGGATATCCTCATCAGTTCCACGCAAGAAAACATCAAAATTGACTTTTCTGATAGCATGAGGTTTGAGGAAAAATTAAATAGGTTGATGGGATGGTTCTACCTCAATTTTTGTCCAGAAGGGTTGACTACAAAGATCATAAAGCATAAACACGTTCCTATTGATGTCTCTCTGTAGACTACATGTCCAAAGTGTAAATCCTAGTTTCAAGCTTCATTGATTCAAGATGAAAATTTTGAGACCATTAAAAGTGAAAAATTTATTATCTCACAAAATAGAATGGGGAGATTTTCAAGAGTTCTCAATATGGTGGTCTCAATTTCCTTACAATCTATAGGAGAAGACTACATGGTTTCCACAAGAAAACACATGTACATATCATGGCATCTTTAAAGAATAGAATTCCCTCCTTTCATTGAATCGTATGATTTGATTCATGGGATGGATGGACGGTGAAAAGCAGAGAGGAAGAGTCTAGGATTCAAGTCTGAAGTCATGGAGTAGAGTGAGACGCCTCCCATAGAGATTTAGCACATTTTCAATCATGTGAGAGGAATCAATTGTCGTTTCGGATGATTTCTTGTATTGAAGGCTTGAGAGGAAATTTATTTTAGGGGGAATTTGTGGCATTCAAATTTCAAAAAATGATGCATTGTTTCATGTCATTCCCATTAGAGTATGTGCAAAGGGACAATGTTTTATTCGCTTGTGGTTCACAAGTGATTTTCGCTTCATATATATTCAATGTTGGCATGGATTTTCATGATGACCCTGACACGGGTCATCCCTTAGGTGTTAGATGGGGTCCCTTAGGTATGTATTTTGTTTGATTTGTTATGTTATTTATGTTCTTTGGTACCTTTTTCATTATATTTTTATGTGATGAAACTGATAGTAGATTTCTTTGTGTTTGTAGATATGGGACCTTGCGGTTGAGAAATATTAACTATATGAGATCAACCTCATGGCGATGATCATACACAAGTAGCATTGTATATTGGGTAGGTTCGAATTGCTAAGGGGGAACTAAAGTGGCACCAGATACCACAACAACATGATGAATTTCATGTAGGGATAGTTCCCACCCCAAGGAAGAGGGGGCCTAAGCAGAGCTTCGTGAGGAGAAACGTGATATGCAAGATTGAGTATTTTGCCTTGAGGTGAGGGAAATTGATGTGCACCATTGGATATTGATGATTTTTCTGGGGATCGTAGAGGCTGAATGGGCCATGCTAGGTGAGGACATAGGTGACATGCATAATGATTGGTAGTCAATATTGGAAAGGGCAGTAGTGGTGAAAGTGACAACTTGACTGATACTAGTTTTTAACTTTGAGGAGCCTCATGAGTCTCTTGTTGGTGGTAGAGGGAAATGGGGTTTTTCTCCAACACTAGCTCCTCCCTAGATGTCATATTGACATATGTACTAGGGGCAACATCCATTATGAGGATTTCCCCACTTTTTCACTATGGCCTATTTTTAAGTGCTAAGAGCACCTTAATGTATGTAAATTATATATTTGACACAGACACACACATATACATATGATATTTTGAGCTCTCATACTGTGTCTTATTGATGTGATGATATGTATGATGTGATGGATATTTATTATGCTGTGTATGTTTGACATGCTTCTAAATGAGCCTTATATGGTTAATGTTATGCTTGCTAGTTTGGAATGTGATTTCTATTTTATTGATGTCATGGTTCTTATGTCTTGGCCTGTGTGAGAAAGTAAAATGATTAAATATCCATACTAACAATTTAACATGATGGTACTTACAAAATGAGTGAGGATCACCAATTTGGAATGTGTTATGTAGTTGTGCAATGACATGCTGGGAATCAATTAATGAATGCGTGTGGGAATTGGAAAGGTGTGTGGCATCAGCCAAGAGCCCAATGTTAGCATTTTATTCATCTTGGTTACTGATAGATGACTGGAAACAAACTCTATTTCTATGGAGAGTGGTTTTATCAAGGATGTAAATAGCCAAGGATACCAAAGTTATGTTTTGCAACCATCGAGAAGTGCCACCAAAAAATTCAATGAAGTAAGTTAGTGATTAGTCCATCTATCACACAATTAAATGAGTAGAGATTATAATACATGATAAAGAGGTTATCAACATACAAATATTGTAAAATATGTACAACACGGTAATGTAGGGAGATATAGGGTGAGTCATTATGAGCACATTTTTTTGAGATAGAGCTGATTAACAAGGTCTTTGAGACATTTTCCATCTGGATCACTCGAGTTGTGTATAGAATATATAGGGTCCCTTCCACAACGTTTCAAGATTCCTTAACCCTAAGCTTCATTAGAGACATCATAACATAATACTATATCTCCCTCATGGAATGAGTGGGGGGCTATAGTGTAGTTGGAGGCTTTGGATAATTTCTTGGTAACTTCATTATGATGGGGAGAGGTTCATCCATTTTCATCAATGTGTTTGAGTCTTATGAGGCACTACTCAAGGGGAGCAATGTTAGGGCGCAGTTCCACTATGGTGCATAGTGTAAGGATTTCACACTCAATTGGGACTATTATTTTTATTTATGTTCATTTCCTTCCAAATATCTTCAATTATTTGTATGCTCTATCGAATAAAAATAAAGCGTTCATTAATAGTAGCTTATCTTATAAAATCGTCATGAGAGAATGTGATTGACCATATATGAAATTGAGAAAATTTAAAGTAATCCATGAAGTATTTGTTACCAAATTTGGGAACCATTATCAGGATTATTGTTACCAATAGTCACACAAAATGGTTGCAAGTCAAAATAGCCACTAGTTAGAAACGATAACATGGACATCTATATTTCTTGGTACATTAATGTATTTTTTTTGTATGTGCACTCTAGGTAATATTTTCATTCTCAAATTCAATTGTTTCTAATGATTGTGTTATTGGAAATGTTAGGCAGTTTTTTTATTGTCATTTTGTTAATTTAGTTTTTCTGCATCAATGCAATCTGAAGGAGCAAAACAATCACTAGTGTGTAATAAGACAATTCACCTAGTGAACATTTGTAATTTCCTATGTGGCGTACGATATTGGGGTAAACTAATCACCGCCTTCTTAACCTGACGAAGGTGTGAGAAGGAGTCATATTTATGGAGCAAAGTTTTGTTTTAGTCAAGATACATTTGGGGGAATATTGATTGCATTTCAATTTCCAAGGTCTCGGAAGCTATGAAACTAGTGATTGTGGATACTTTACCGCAATGACAAAAATATAAATGTTAGCAGAATAACAAAAGTAGCTTTTGAACTTTCTAGGATGAATAGAAAATCCAAACATGCACTCTATTTACATTGGAGAGAGGTTACAATCTTCCATTTTTAGTGGTTTCAATCTAATCATTGGTAATGTGTGTAAACCTATCACCTATGACACCATGGAATGCACAACCAATGTGAATCCATTTTGTTCCAACGAATTGAAAACGTTGAAGATAGGGAATTGGATTACATCATGCAATGGTAGTTACAATGGTTATGTGCCCTTGTTTCCCTCCTCCAAAGCACTTGAGAAAGTTTATCCACACACTTTCCCTATCCAAAAAGGAAATGAAAAAAAGCTTTATAACTCCCATTATAAAATCTCAAACTTAGTTATATTAAGCAAACTATCATATCACTTATCTTTTTCACCCTTGTAAATTATATATGCTCTGAAAAATGGGATTTCAACCTAAAATCTCACAATTTCCATGACATGTCATTGCCAATTACACTACCCCATAAACAAATATAATTTCATTAGTATTTAAGTAATATATAATAAAAAAATGAAAATAAATTTAAAATTCAATAAAAATAACAATAATCTATATACCTTATCCCCCGCCACCCCTCCATCCCTCCACCCTCTCCCCCGACACACACACACACAAATATATAATTAATAACAAATATTTGCAAAATAAAATAGAATCTCATTTAATATTTAACTCTATTTTCTTCTCTCTTTTTTTGGAAACATTTTATGAATATCTTTTTGTTCTAAAGAATACTTATTATTCATTACTTATTTACTTACTTATATAATTTCAATTATTGGGTAGGTGCTAAGCTCTCATGCAACATTCATTCATAAAAAAAATTAATATGCTATGGGCTAATATCATGGCTTATCAATACCTCATGTCTAAAAGTCCATAACTCATTTCATATGAAAATTTAATTAAAGGATAAGGAATATGTATAAATGCACTTGCTATAAAACTCAACCTTTGATTTATATACTAATAAGAGTATTTTAGAATATTGCACCGGCAATAAATCATACCATCCACAAAATAATTATTGATAATCAAATGAAAAATTGACAAACCAAATTCCAAAATAATATGGCTATCAACGTCATTTTGTAAAAATGAAAAGAAAGTTTTAAACCGCATAGCTAGCGTTCCCTGTAGCTTAGTTTAATTATTGAACTTTGAAAAATACTAACCAACTATTTAAGACATATATTAGATGGTTAGGCTCCAATTTGAAATGCGTAATGAAGACCTTTTTTTCTTATGCATATTATTTAATACTTATAGAAACCATTGAAGTCATCACATATTATTTCATGTTCTTCATCAATCAAGAACAAAAAATTATAAAAAACATATATGCTTAGCATGTTCACCCATTTTAAGAATATACAATTGGAGATTTGTATTTGCTTAGCAAGTTCTCCCATGTGTAACTTTATTATTTATTTGCAAATATGATTGAATGTTCATCTTTGACCAATTTTTGCAACAACAAAAAAAACACGTGGAACCAATGTGATTTTAGTTATAACATTAATTGCATAACAATTACTAATATTTAATATAATATTAATAATGATGTCACTCAAATTAATGTTAACTGAAATTTGGTGTATTATTTGATAAAGATACTTTGAATGTTTAATATGTATATATGTGTGTGTGGGGGGAGGGGGTGCCATATTCAACCATTTTAAGAATACACATAATTGGATATATTGGATATTTGTATTTGCTTAGTATGTTCTCCCAAAATGTAATTTAATTATTATGTTAAAATACTAAAGATACTAAATTAGTAAATTGCATTTAAAAATGAAGAATAATATTTTCTGATTTTATTGATTTTAAGTTAAAAATGAACGTCTATTATTTGACTGTTGGTCATGTGAAATCAGATTGTCTCCACAACCATTTTAATATGTGTATGTGTGTGTGTGTGGGGTAGGGGGGGCATATTCAACTATTTTAAGAATACACATAATTGGATATTTGTATTTGCTTAGTTTGTTCTCCCAAAATGTAATTTTATTATTAAGTTAAAATATTAAAGATACTAAATTAATAAATTGCATTTCAAAATTAGGAATAATATTTTGTGATTTTTTAAAAATGTGTTTGATTTTAAATTAAAAATGAAGGTCCATTATTTGGCTGTTGGTCATGTGAAATCAGATTCAGCCTCCACAAAACACCTTTAATATAGATTCTTCACTTGAATATTTGAAACATATATTACATTGTTAA